>BLKR01016203.1:0-25172 GCA_011170035.1 Teleogryllus occipitalis | reverse complement strand
TAATACCATAATACACAAATTATATACGCCCAGTATTGTGCGTGAGTAATCATTCTAATATTGAGATCGAATTTCACAGAAAATCCCATAGTCCTAATTTTATCCGGAAAGATTATTTTTCCCTTTAATGTAATTTTACGTAGATTTCGAGTTACTGCTCGTTTCTGACCACCCTTTCGATGGAGTGAGGACATACAGAAGAACTAAATCTTCAAAAATCTTATAGAAAGTTAAAAAAATATCTCATTTTGTAGAAGACAAACTGTTTATGAAACAAAATTGGACCGTACCTGTCCAATGCCATTTCCCCAAAACTCGTGTCCTCCGCAAAACTTACCTACACCCACAAAACCAGTTTCCATTCGGGGGCATGAACACTTTTAAGGGCTAAGAATTATATTTTTTGGAGAAAAGCGCGATTTTAATTGGTTTTGTGTGTCATAATTTGCAGAATTATATTTTTGTTATCTTAAATCTGTTTGACGTAGAACTGGGGAATAATTTCCTACCCAGCAGTAGCACACCTATAGGGTTTTGTATCTGTGGTTTCTTATGAATGTTTAAACACTGTCATTTCTCTTTAGCGTATTTTTTAGAGAGAGAATAATAATGATAATGACACTAATAATAACAAAAATAAAAATAACAATAATATATACTAGCGTACCCGTGCGAGAACTCTCGCATGTTAAACTCCATCCTCTTCCCTATTTTTACATTTCCATTAATAAGCTTGTAATAATCTTTTTCTTCAAGACGTTCTTTTCCTTCGTCACTTATTCTACATGTCTCCTTGTAATTGATAAAAATAAAATACACCTTTTTCAATAAAACTATTCTTATTTAACGTTATTAACGATCAGAGTTACACCCATGTAATTCAATCACGTAGAATATCAAGTAATTAGTTTAATTTCACAAACAGTAGCAGATTCTACAGGCTCTGAACAGATGGGGTAGAATCGAGAAGCGTCGACCCAGCAAACATGTAATAGAATGATCAAGAATATCTCATCCTGTAGACTTGGGGTAAGGAACGTTTCTTTGAGGCCTCTGGCCTCAAAATTTCAGTTTGTAAGGCACTAAAACGCTTCATCTAGAAGTTATTTAACGATATAGACTAAGAAATACAACAGAGTGTTGCGGGTTGCATTTGACTTTTTTTTTTTCTCCCATATTTTTAGTCAAAGTGCAATTCGTCACGTCCCCGTGAAATTATCTTTCTTCAAAGACCTCTTTGAAGACTCAAAGACTTCAAAGACCTTTACGAAGATTGTTTACGTGTGAGACCCTGAAAAGGTATGTATACTACTGAATAATATAGGAGACGATTACTAGCTGATTCCCGGGCGTTGCTCGTGTAATTACTTACGTTGCTCTTTTATTCTGTCTTACCCCTGCTCCGGCGTCTGCATAAGAAGCGTTGCGGGCTGCAAACTTATTTTTAAATGTCACCCCTTCCTACCCCCCTTATCTAGGGCTATCTTATGCAGAGTAGTTTTCCAAATGATAAATAATACGTGGGCCAAGTTTTATTGAAATTGCTTCCAGATTTACAGCGTTTTGCTGGAAAATACACACACACACACACACACACACACATCCATTTTATATCAATATTTTATTTGCAGTTTTATCATAATTTCTTGTAGTAATTAGCAAACTCAGCATTCAGCGATTCATGACTGACTGCAATTCGCCTGACGAAGATCTGCGCCAATGATATTGAAGCTTTGAAATAATAGCTTTGCGTGTCTTTAATCACACGCCTGCATTAAAGTTTCAGTAAAACACAGTTTGCTAATTTCCGAAAGGACGTTACTCAACCACGAGTTCTGCGGGTTTCACTTTTGAGGACAACCTTGAGCGGGTCTTGAAGGCGTATTAATATTTTTCGTCATTTTAAGGATTCTGTAAAGACCACCCAACGGTTACACATTTGTCCACTTTTTAAATAATCTGTTCGTTTATGATCAAATGAAAAATCTATTTGCCTTTAAATGTTCTTACATGTAAGATTTTATTTCTTGACTAAAAAAGAGAATGAGTAGTAATGTAACGTAAGAAATAAGTAATGAGCACCATCAAAACAACACAAATTAGTTTAGTCAAACGTTTACGGTGATGTATTGTTTCAAATTTAATTTTCTTGACAGTAAAATTTATTTTTGACAATATACAAATGAATGTTGTTTGACAATAATGTTGGTTTTTTAGTTAAATACAAATTTGCGTGATCTTGCAATGAAATTGTCATAGTAGTTTTAGGCGAAGTTAAAATTATTTCGAGTATTTGAAAGAATTATTTTGAAATGAAGGTAACTTTTTAAAGACATTGTTGAAATAGGATAGAGTTGAAAAGAAATGCAAATTAAAATTTCCATTTGTTTGTAGTATACTATCTGATTTAAATAAATCACACTGTAGGGTGAATGTTCTTGCCAAAATCGTCGTCTGTAACACCGAAATTCTTGTAAATCTTCGCAGTGACCACTCTGTATCTGATCCAGGTAGTACAGGAAACAATCACATATTAATAAATCGTTGAAAAAGGATTTGAAACCAATTAACGAAGGAATGCTGGAAATTAATGCCTTCTAATTGTTAATTTAAAAATACTACAGATATTGAGTGGAATGAAAAGGATCGAGTTTTTACAATTTTATTTCTCATCTCTTCGTGTATATCTTTCCACAAAATCGTCCTGGCTATAAATAAACTTCTGGTAATGTGTGCCCCTTTTTCTTAAAAAATATTACCGTCCCTACAGGAAGTGTTACTTTGACGACGAACTCACAGCCATGTTGCATCGTCTGGATCAAAATGATATTATCAGATGTTTTTAAGTTTTGGGAACAAATTAAAAGCCAATGTCATTTTTCTTTTCAGTAGAAAAATGTTGTTTAGTATATAAATTAATTTTATATTATGACAATAGGAAATGACCCATTTCTTTTTTTCCATTTTTCGTCGATTTCGATTTTTGTCATTTTTTAACTTCTGACATTTTTAATGCATTTTCGCTGATTTTAATATCTTTTAATGGTACTTGCTTCAAATAATATTTACGAGATGCAGCAAGTGTACTCCGCAGAATTCCTGAGTACCTACACCTGGTAGCTTAATCGATTTCTTCGTTCAGAAGTTAACAACGTCAGCCAATGTATGTGATCTACGGTTCCTGTGACGCCTGTCAGCGCCTTTGGCAGTTCAGCCAATTTGGGAATGACTAACGACAGAGATTTTCTAGTAAAGAACACTCCAAACCAAAAGTTTGAAATCTGAAGTTTACTTGAACGAATAGAAGTAGCCTCGATTTCATCAGTAACGTATCCAACAGATTGAAGTGTTCATCCGAACTAGTTTTGATTACATTTTTTACGCTATTCTTCTTTGCTGTTAGGGCATTTTATTGATCATTTTTGGCGATGTTTTGGGTCATCAAAATCCGCCCCCTAATAAACTAATAAACAGAGAAACCATTCCCCTGAATCTGTCGCGCGAACCGTCACTGGTTACAACTCTGTGAATTCGTGCATTCAGTTACTTTAAGATTTCGTATTTCCTTGCACTTATAGTAATACCTTTAGCCGATAATTCCGTATGCACTACACCGTGAATTTAAAAAAATAGCAACCGCGAGTTTAGCTACTGACATCACAGACTAACTTTTTGGATTCTTGTATTGGTGGAACGTTATGAATGATCTTGTATTTTCGGTGTTGAAGTGGTGTACCCTGACATTTTTGACCACGAACAATCTTCAATTTCCAATTGACATCAATCACCGACACTTTTTGTGCAGTTAAAAACTATCCCTGCACGTTGTTTCACACACACCAACGTAGTGCTGTACACGCCCCAAATTTTTGTTTATAATTCCAAACTCTTTTGTAGTAAGAGTTTCAAAACTTACCCCAATGAAGCAGGAAACGTAGCTGAATAGAATGTTCTCTCACTGATATTACGAACTATGTTTACTTACACAAAAAATTAGGAGTAAGTTCTTTTTTACGTGACCACATACAGTATAAACGTTTTATTTCGTGACTGCTCCAACCAGCTCGATATTTTGCCGGAAATGACCTCATTAAATTTATGATTGTTCCATATCCGTATTTTATTTCGGCTAATTGAAGTATGATTTCTTTTAAGTGATTGAAGTATTTAATAAACCAAATGAACTGAACGAAGCTATACCCTTACACAAGGTTAACAGGAAGAATGATGCAACTCAGCAGCTCCTTGAAGGACGTCAGGCATTATCGCCCGTCGACAGTCATGTGTTAATTGCAAAAGAAAGAGCGTGGGAATGGTACAAAAGCAAAACGCAAACTCGTGTGGGTTCTTGTCATTGCAAAGAATTCTACAAAACGCAGTTGTAATATCTGTGTAATATCTGCTTATGTTTGCGGTGACTGATTTTACTATGCGTCAATTACAATAATCCATAAATCTGCCCTATAAATCTTGGGTTGCATACTTTTATTGTGTTTCAACATTTCTTCGTTCGTTTTTGAAGAAAAGAAATTATATAACTTATTTAGTTGGCGTTATATATATTTAAAACTTTTATCTCAAGTTCATTTTGAACGTTTTACACGAAACATGAAATATGCCGGACACAGGAAAAATTAATTATCTCAAAAATAATCGTCATAATCTATTTCCACTAGTAAAATGCTCATAAAAATAATTTGTCAAAAACTCAGTAAAACTTTCTTTGGTCGCTACACAAACATCTCCGACTAATATAAAACCATTCTCCTGCAAAATTACAATTTTGAAGTGACTTGTTTTAGCGCGATATGTGTGATTTTTCCCTTTCACAACGGTATTAAATAATAGTTGAAACAATATTCGTCTGAATTCGATGTGAAATATTAAACAATCTTTTTTAAGAATGTTTCCTATGTCAACCAAAAACGAATAATTCGTGTGCTTATTTTGCTAAAGTTTCATCCATTTCCCTTAGTCATCTGGTTGTGCACTACATCTCATCATTGATGTTTAATGGTTTTGATACATAACTAAATATATAATACTAGGGATAATCCGTGAAAAATAAATCAAATTAAATTCTTGAATTCATAAAGCATAACAATGTATTTATATTAAAAACAAATTGCAGTTTGTAAAATTAAATTGAGAAAGCGACAGAATAGCTATTAACATACCTAGTAATAACCCCGTGACACTTCGTAGTATGTTCAGCATTTTATTGTTCACCATAAAAACTCATGATTTATGCGACAATTTACGACATTGCAGCGATAGTAAACAAATTAACTTCTGTTGCTGCGACACGTTAGTACAATATTGTAGGTTGTTACTTACGATATATGTATTTAAACAATATGTATTTACTGTGGTCCGAGAAAAATAGACGCGAATAATTCTTCTGTGCCTAAAGATACCTAAGGAAATGGCTTTCGATGAGAAAGGTAGCGCGATGAGTTCCAATGGCGATACCTTCACACCGTCAGTAAATATGACTATCAAAGAAGAGTTTCATTCTGTGGAATGCCAGGAAAATGATGTTAATTTACCTAATGCACATTTTTCTAATTGTACTATTAATAATATTCCAATTAATAATTATTATCCCCAAAACTAATATGAGTGTCTTTTATTCCGATCTGTTTGAATTTGATTTGTTTTGTACATTGCCGCATTTTTTCTTAGTAAACAGTTCACTTACGATGAATCAGTGGTTAGTATTTAGTTACTAAGGATGTTAAAACCTGTTGCTAAGGATGTTAAATTTCTTAACATACAGGTAGGTACAAGTGCACATAACAAACCTTAGGGTTTAAGGGCGTATGTGACCGATAATTGTTCCAGGATAAAATTAAAGTAGCTATTTGATTTTTTCTCAAAGCTCAACAATGGTAGAAGGGCTTATACCAAGTACAATACCAATAAAGTGTTTTTACGCGGTTAAGGGATTGTCCGTTTGAAGTTGGCCAGTGCGAAGCTATGTTCATATTTAAAATACTGATTTACGAAGTGTAGAATTTTCGCAAGGGTCCAGCCAGTATGTGTTTCTAGATTAACCTAAAAGTTTCCTTGTTCAGTTGTTGACCGGTCACTTGGTCAGTAGTCGTTTACTTTCTTCCGAAATTTATTCTCGCTCGTTCGGAGCGCAAGGGATTTCGTTACTGGTCGAGTCGACCCTGGCCCAGTCTGAGAGAGCTAAGCGAATTCTACCTGTTACGCAGTCTGATTGCGTTTTCCAAATGTGAGTGAAAATGTGTGCTAAATCACGCAGACAAGCGCTTAGTGTGTGCAATCACCTAATGAGGATTGGGACAAAATTAATTGGCAACGTAAGTCGTGTACCGTTACTTTGTGTCTTGAAAACGTAAGCATTCGCGGCTGGAGTCAAAAGAGAGTTTGTACACCATCGAACGTTAACGTACTATCGATCTTCTGCGCATGCGCAGTTCAAGTTTCGCACCACTTGAGCGCGTCTGCGCATGCGCAGAAGATCGATAGCGATGTCTGCTGTGGCGTGCACAAACTCTCTAATAGATACCTGGCTGTCCGGAACATGTCGATCCCATCCTAGGCACAGTTGCCAACGTTTTGGCCGTTACACTGCAAAGAGTATATCTGTTTTATATCCGTATATCTGTTTTATATCCGCCGGATTTCAACGTGTTTTCGTTATCCAAAATGAGAAAATTTAAAATAAATTGAACTTTTAGTTGTGTGTCTATCTGTACGTACAAGGTTTAGAATTCTTACATTTTATTGTCCTGTTTCTAAACGAATTTTATAAAACGAAACACAGTCCCTAATTTCGCTGTGCATCCAAATATTAAAGTATCAATCCATTTTCAGTGACCCAGGACTGGTCGCTCGACCATATCAGAAAAAATTCACACTTTGTGTATAAATTCCTTTATATTTTGATTGTTCAAAACCTTAAAAAAAACTATCATAAGAGATTAGTTTTGTACGTTATCTGTTTTTTGTTGAACTTTCCGAAATTTCGAAAAATCAAAAGTTAGAAATATTTCGCGAAAGTATGTATTGTTGAAGCATCACTAGTTTAAATACCCTACATAATCCGAATATCATTGGACGCTCTTAGATCGGTTACCAGATTAGAAACATGAACTCTCGCTAAAAGCCACTATACAAGTTTAATGCATTTCCCCAGCTTTAACTATGGATTTGTGATTGCTGACAGTCATTGAACTCATAAAACGGTGCAAAACCCGATAAATACTTGTTCAAGTAATAAGTAATTTACATGAATACAAATAACTTTTCAAATCGATAGTGAGTCATAATGCTGCAATATAACTTTCCAACGAATTTATTGGTAGGCTGTGTGATTGTTTGCATTTCACAATTACTCTAGTTTTCCATAAAGTCATAAATAGAATAATCAAAAATAAAAACTCTTTACACCGGTGAAAAATTGTTTGTTTGCTTTTGAATAAGACCATGGTGGAAATAACACCATGTGTTATTTCCACCATGAATAAGACAGTATTTATTAAGTTATTCGGAATTCCTTCATTAAAACATTTTTTAATATTCTGCAAGTATATTATATCTCCAAGCATTTATATTCGATAAAATACGCTATTTTCAAAGCATTATTTTAGTTCATTTTAAATTTTTTGTTTGCGTACAAACCACATATTTGGTAGATTTTATTTATGTGACGATATCCTGTTGAAATGATGTCAGGATTCTCTGATTAAGAATTAAATTAAAATTGTTTTGATTGCTAGAACGGAAAATGACCTCATGATGAGTAATAAAATATTGAATTGCTTACGATGGAAACATTCTTAAAAAAATTATGTTATAAAGAATCTCTCAACGTGAATCCAGTATTTAAATGTCAGAATTAAAAATTGCTTTTTAGGACAGAAAAGCTTGGCAGTTAGTATAATGGTTTGAAGGTAAAAGGAGACACTAAATATTTCGTTGTCGAGGTCTCTCAAACCCGTTTTTTTTTATGTAAAATTGACGCAACACACGGATATCTCATTTAAGGAAAATACTTCAAGGACTGATCGCATGTTTTGTCCTGTAAAGAGGTTGCATGGTAGTGTAATAATAGTGTTTGTCGATCGTCATATCTTTCTGACACGGACTGGGAAATGTCTTGAATGTAGAGAAGGTAATTGTGCAAAAAAGTCTCTTCTCAACATTTTCGAGGCCTCTATTCAGTTCTATGCGAATATTTTGATAAAATGATGGAAAGAACTCTCCACTTACGTCCATTAAATTAATATATCTCCATAAATAATCTAATAGGTATCTGGTTTTGTCAAAGAGTATATCTCTGGGTTTTGTAACCAGTATGAATTTTCAAACGTTCTCAAAGTACCCTTAGTCAAACATTTCAGTTTTTGATGAATGCCAAATACTCCGAATGTAAAAAACTAATTTTTGCTGTATATTGAAAATGTATATGATTAATATAATAATTATTCAATGTAATGATTATATTTTTACGCTTCAGTGCTAAGGATGTTACGAGTTTCATTCATAATATTTTGCCGAGGTGGGATTCAAAATACATTCGTAGGGCATCTCCCCCAATCCGGATCTTCCCGACCGGCAAAAACATACAAAAATGGTACTTTCGCACAATTTAATTATAAATTTAATTATCCCTTTGTAAGGGAGACGTACGTTATATAAAGGAAACGTAAGCTATAATTTTGGCGTAGTCACGCTCTTCACTTAAGAGTTTTTAACATTGATCCGGGTTGGTACGTGTGAAACACAGATGTGGAGATAGTATCAAACAATCAAACATGTGAGCAAAATTTTAATGTGAAAATCATCCTCGACCCATGTGTATATTTTGTCGTATTATGAGATGTGGATGGTCAACTTTCTACATTCGCTTGTCTTGGCTAGTTATTAAAATTATTTGCAAAAATAACTTTATGATCGTTTCTGAAGGCAACGCGAACTGAATGTGCTTACATTTAATTTGATTATCCCTAACTCGACCCATCTTGTTCAAAATTTGGAACTTTTGTGAGTGCATTACGTTCTGAATTTTCAGCGATCATCAGCAACACGCAAGACATGCAATGGCACTAGACAGAATAACATCAGCGCTACGAATATCACAAAAGTTCAAGCCCCAAAATCTATCTACCCTTATCCTTCAAGTGTTAAATAAAACACTTAGACTAGGATCCGTTGTGATGTATTGTCGTATAGTACTAACGTATTAGAAAACACTGTTAGAAAATGTAGCCTATTGGTTTTTGAGTCAGCTATTTTGAATTTTGCACAAACGCACATGAACATTACGATTGTGTACAATTCTTGTATGATATATTAAGGTAGCTGTCCACCTGAGGAAATAATATCAAGTATATTGTTTCTATTTTGATTTGTCTTGTACATTTTTTTCTATATGCTGTTAGAGATAAAATAATTTCAATTTTTTCCTCTATGTGTTTGTAATTAATTAACCAAAGTGCAGGTTTTTACTTCAGACATTCTACGTCCACAACATGTGGATATATTTTGATAATTCATTTTTGTAAATTAATCACAAAGTTATGTTCTATATAATGAACTAGAATGGTAAAGGGACTGTGAAAACTAAAGAGTCAGGATTTGATTATTTCAGAAAAATAATTGTTTAAACGTATATTCTGTACATTTCAGTTCATTTAACTGAAACATTTAGTGACACATTAACTATTTTAGTCCATTCTCTAGAGCAAATCATGGGTTGCAAGCTGCAAGAAGAATTATATCATCTTTTATGGTTTATGATTTATGATGACTGACGTGGATGAATGTGATGACAATTGCCAGTAAGGAAAAATGCATCTGAAGTTCACTCACTAAGGGCTTGACAGTTGACAATACGGAACGTGGCACTTGCGCACTCGCTTCCAAACAAATTATTTGCTCAAAAACTAAGCAACAAAGAAAACTAAAATAGAGCATATGACTCATTAAAAATTAAAAATGATGAAATTTCACCTGTTTTTATCATTCCGACACAGCTACCTTAAAATACGATGTATAAAATTACGTCTCCAATAACTGTTAACTCTTGAAAAATATTTCACAATGGTTTAATCATCGTTTTATTCAGAAAATTACATTTCTCAGGAGTTCATTTCGTTCATCATATTCGGTTATTATGGTAAAAAAATACAAGAGAATGTTTCCAGAGATGGGCAACTTTCTTGAAGAAGCTTTTTTGTTTCCACCTACATACTTCTATGTCAGTAGCAGAGCACATTAAAGGTTTTGCACTCAAATTAAAAGATAACTATCTGGAACCGTGCGAAAACTCCTAACTTCTTATTCACTCTTTTAAAAGTAATTAGTGGTGCTCCAACAGACATACCTTTTTCGCATTATTTCTACCTTTCGCAATATTCGGAAATAAGAGCTGCACCATTTTTTTAGCGTCCAAGAAAAAATTAAAGAAAAATCTGAAACAGTTTTTGAGAAAAATATTGTATATTTACATTGCATTAACTTCAAACAGAAGTCACGCAAAAACTATTCGTTTGGGCAAAAATTGGTACATGATATTATTTTAAAATATTTTAACAGATTTTATTTAAGAAAAATCTCTATCATCAGTACTGTATCATCACTATTGTACTTTTGTCCTGTTTATTTTTGTAATTTTTGAAAATCCAGAGAGTTTGCTGAAAATGGAACCAATACCTCCTTTTTGCCGTCCTTTGCTACATATGAGGAAAAAATGTTACTTTGAACTTTACAAAATTGCATACGTTACAAATAATAAGAAAAAGTATGTGCCGATCTACTCCACTATTTTAAAACAAATTTCATTAGCAAAAAACTCTCTATTGCCAATATTGTAATTTATCGATGTTAATTTTTCGGTATTTTCGAAAACTGAACTCGCTGAAAAGGGGACCTGAGCCAGTTTTTAGCATCCTTGGCTGTATCCGAAAACAAATTAAAGAAAAAATGTTGAGCCTTTTTTCAGAAGATACATTATAATACTGCTTATATTTCTCCCAAAATTTCGCGAAAACTACTCACATTTGCGAATAATTGTACAGAAAATTTAAAGATGTTTTTGAAGATCAGATTTCAATAAGGACAAAAATGATCTTCAGTATTGTAGTTGTAGGAAGACCCCCAATAAATTTTGATCTTTTGCAGTTTTTGAAAATTCAAAGTTCAACGAAAATAAAACCTGAGCAAGTTTTAAGCTTATTTTATTTCACCAGAGGAAAACGTTTTATTTGTGCAATTTTTTAGAAAATTTTGAAAATGTTGTGGAAGCTTCGTGTACAGTACCCCCAAAAATCACAATACCGTTTCAAACTCGCAGTGTCTCAAGCTCGGCCAGATCGATCTGAAATAATAACATAAAAAAAATATTTGAACGGTTTAGGGGTTGGCGTTGGCGATGGGCAAACGGAGAGACTTTTGCCGTCAACATTTTTTTCTGAATGAAGAACCTCCAAAACGTGGTTTCTGACTACACCGTATTAGATGACGTAATTTACTACATATGGGAAAAAGATTTAACCACGTTTTCTATACCAGATCCCACAATATGAGTTTTCTTGTCGAAAAAGCTGATTCCTTCCTCAATATTACAGTATTTTCTCTTTAGTACTTAAATACATGGTATGGCGAGAAAGTAAAAATTAAGACTGCAGAACTTCAAATTTTATATGTTTTTTCCTTAGTGAAATCTGTTCTAAAAATATTAGGACTTTGGATAGGGCCATATACATGTTTTTGGCAATATGAGTAGTTTTCCCATAATTTTTGCTTAATTAAAGGTAGTTATTAAATAATTGTAAACAATGGCCACACATTTTTTCTTTAATTTTTTCTCGAATACAGCAAAGTACGCTTATAAAAAGGGCGCAGGTGCGATTTTAGTTGAACTCAGAAAGATCAAAATAACGCGAGAAAGTGTGTGCTGTTGTATCTCCACTAGTTTCGCCTAAAATCTGTTGGATGTGGGACTAGGGACTAATTCCCTAGCAAAGAGTAGCACACTTATATGGTTTTGTGTCGACGGTTTCTTATACTAAACTGTCAAACTCTTATCATCTATTCGTAGCATATTATCCAGGATGGTCAAACCAGGGGAAAAAAGAACATCGCCAGCTTTACTTAAGTGGTTCAAACTACATTTTTTATCTTTGTGCTTTTTTTCAGAAATATCGTTACGATGATTACTTGGTACCTTACTCCATTATCATTTTAACTGACTGTCCTCCTGCCTGTATTTCAAAAAACGTTTAACAAAATGGAATGTCGCGCTGCTGCGTCATGAGGCGCTATCTCTCAGACGACGGGTGAAGCATTCATTTCAAGTACTATTTTTGTACACCAGCATTTTAAACGACCTTTTCTGTTGCAAGAAATCGTTCTTAAATGGGCATTTTACGATACAAATTATGACGTATTAGCATTTTACGGCATAAATGATTGGGTCATCACACGTTCAGCAAATCGCAGCTAGAGAATCGCGAGGCGCTAGAGGTAAACGGAACAACCGACCATCGTTTTCTCGCACGGATGCCAAATACCCGCGACGTCATAAGAAAGTTGTTTCGCAAAATTAAGTTTGATTCTCTCATAAATTCATAATGTTGTTATTAAAAAAATAATGTAAGCAATTCATTTATAATGTTGCTTTATTGCATTCGTACAAATTTGAAAACTCGCTTTTAACGTTCACTCGTTTTCAAAATATGCAATGCAAAATCATGCAATAAAGTTTACCATTATAGACTGTTATTTCAGGAGAACTAAAGAATGAAACATTCAGAAATGTTTACGCACTGCAGTTCCGCAAGTTACGTATTAATGTAAGCGCAGAAGCATTGTCGATGTGGCAGGTTAGGGAGAAATACGAAGTAGACAGGTTTTAATCCGTTTGCGTCACATTTCAATGCCTCTGCATGTGTTTTCGGAATTGGCTAATATTTCTGCGTAGAGAGTTGGGCTCAAGGCCTGTCCGAGGGTGCCGATCATCAGATTCTAACGCACACGAAGAATGGAATAGTGCACGATACGCTGTGCTCGTTGATTTTCAAATCTAGCTTTACCAAGCGACCTCCCTGGTAAAACTGGTTAAAACTTTCAACCTTTTTTATTAACAGAATCAATGGATCCATCATTACCTCTAAAACTACGCTTGTGGATATCGGGGAAAATCGAGTATTTTCCGGATTGTTGGACTGGTCATGGTGGCACCGTGACCTGCGAGATTTCCTGATTTAATTCAGTACAATTCATTAATGTCTTATTACATGTAGCGTGACTCAGGACATTGGATCTGCTCTTCAAAATGTTCATTTCACAATGTTCATTTTGATTTATTCCCATCCTTCCATCTATAGAATGCCATGACTTTTGCAATGAAATTTCGTTCAGTTCCAATTACCTTAGGCTTTCTTTACGCAAGGTCGACCTCACGGAATATCAGTCGATCATGGTGGTTCGCAAAGGAAGGGAATGCAAGTAAGGTCTTTGGTTAAATGACCTTGAGCACATTTCTTTAATCATCTAACGCGCTTTCTCTCTATTGTCAGTTAAGAGTACTTACTAAAGGGAGTAGTTGAGCCTGCAACTCTTGCAATCTTTTGAGTGCCCAAATATCAAAATGCAAAAATAATCTCAACAGTTTTTTGAGAATTTAAAGTAAATACCAGGTGACTTCAACGTAAATGTTTTTGAGCGAATGTTATAAAAATGTATTAATCAGTGAAAGAAATCGACTGTCGACAAAACCATCACGATATAAAATGTTTGCATTGCTATTCTCAATGTGTTTCTGAGGCTCTTTCCCCTCCTGGTTTGGGCATCTGTATATGGAGATGTACTTTCCTTTTCTTCCAAATGAAACAAGTTCGTTTGGTGGGAACAGGTTTTAAGGCACCTGTTACATGACTGACCGAACGGAAGGTTTGAGAGGAAGAGATCCGACCGATTTCCTTATGTGTGAACCCTGGTGTTAAAAATTTTTCTTTTTAATGAGTGCATAACCTTTTTGAAGGTCAAATTAGCCACAACTGTATATAGGTCATTCTTCAGACTATTACCAAGGTCTAATAATTATGATCTTGCCACGAAACGCAGTAACGACCTGTCGGAGAACTTGACCTTCACAGAAACTCGCTCTGAGCTATTAAACTTCGAACCAGAGCCGGATGTCCGTGTAACGTGAGACATTGTGGGTCAAGTCGGAAGGATTTTTTGAAATATCGTAACATGTGGCAGAGCTGGGCATTTTTTCTGGGATGTGATCTAGTTGCACATTGCTAGTGCTGAAGAAAAATGGTACATCTCAAACAATGCAATTGTGCATGAGGACGAATGTGTTACCTAAATGGAGCCATTTATTTAGCGGCCAAAAACAAAGAATATTACTCTAAATACCTGATGCCTTGTAAACTATCTTTATGAAATGCTTATAAGTAAAAATAGACTATTTGCGAAGCATCGCTTAGGTGGATCAACTTCTAAGAGAATAAAATGCTGATAGTCGTTTTCTCAACAATACTAATTTTAGTGAAATTGATTATATCGTGATATTGATTATATTATTTTGTGTTTTCGAACTGCTATGATTATTAGTCCCTTAAGTCTCTCATTAGTGCATGTTTTCCTCGAGAAGTAGCGGTGATCTTGCCCCACTGGATCACTGCAGTGCATCTGACCGGGAGGTCCTGATGGCGGCAGGATTTTCGACATTAGCTTTTAAGCTAGGTCGAATTCAGTCGGTATCTGGAGGAGAATTCTATCGGCCGGCTGCTCTGATCGGTAATTTTTCCGAGGTTTCTCCGATCAACACCAGGCGAATGCCGGAGCAGTACCCTAACAAACGGGCCACGGACCGCGCGCTATCTTTCCCTCCTCTTCCTTGTCCTATCCTTACCCCTTACACACACACTTACACTAACATCTACCACACATGCTGGGAGACCGGCCGGGGACTTTTAGAACTTGTCCCGGCTGGGGCGGTGTCTCGCTGGTGGGAGATACCTGGTTGGAGAAAATCCCGCTAGTCGACGGTAGGTCGGCGCCGGATCTCACCATCCAGTGGGAGAAGATATCCGCCGATATCCGAATATCCGAAGATATTCCCGATGAAAACATCTACACTTACGGGACTAATGGTAGTAGTTGACGTGCCCGGATTCACTAATAATCAATCAATCAACCAACCCACTGGATGGTGATGTCCGGCGCCGACCTACACGGCGGATTTCCCCAACCAGGTATCTCCCAACAGCGGGGCACCGCCGCCAACGAGACAAGGTCTTAGTTCCCGACTACTCCCCCGATAAGTGGTAAGTGTATGTGTGTGTATAAGTAAAGAATGAGGTTAAGACACGGATGAGGAAAGAAAGATAGCGCGTGGTCTGTGGCCCGTTTGTTAGAGTATTGCTCCGGCATTCTTATGCAGTTGAACGGAAAACTACCAATCAGAGCAACCGGACTATAGAATTATCTTCCAGACAACGACTGAATTCGACCTAGCTGTGTAGCTGGCGTCAAAAATCCTGTCATTGTCGGGTCTCGAATCCTAGCGAATCCTCCTAGTCAGAGACACAGCTGTGAAGTGCCCTGAGCCACCTCAGGCGGTTATTTTAGTGATTTGGTATCCCTATTTCTTCATACAGAAGAACTCGCGAAGGTAAAATATTCAATTCCGTATTTTCGAGTAGAGTGAAGAGTTGTTACCATCAAGTCATTTAGTATTCGTTACTACATCCACATTAAGAATATCATAACACTAAAAGGGAGGAAATGTTCGGTATGCCTCTCATTCCCTCTAGTTTTTACTTTACTAATAGCACGTTTCGTCAAAGAATCTGTCTTTATATTTAATACGCCTTGCATATTATTACTCAGCTGAAATATCCTTTGTTTTCATTTACAGCTAGGATGTTTCTTACTCGCGCCCTCTTGAGTGTCGAGCACTTCGTGCAGGCCCAACAAGTGCTGCGTGACAAGGGTTGTGGTGCAGCTGAAGGCTTCTCTGTCAATATGACGTTCCTGTTACAAGAAGGGGACAGACTATTCCACAATGCAGAAGTGGGACCTGCGTTACCTTCTTCTGCAGCTGAGTCACAATTGAATATTCTGACTGTGAGTCCTGGAGAATCCTTTGTCCACACTAACAAGTAAGTTTTGTTACATTATGACCAAATAATAATATAGTTTTAATGTGTTTAATCCTTATCCAATAGTTTATTACACACTGAAGGAAAAGTGTACAGTGTACAAGTACTTGTATATCATGTTTGGGGAAGAATAAACCTGATATGCATACATTACATTTACTGTCCAGATACAAAAACGTGCGATTATTGATATAAAACTAGTATTTAGGATATACAACAAAAAATAAGAAGCATTTTTTTCAAATCTGACAATAATGTAGATCATAATTAGTCTTTGCGTGGGTAAAACAGTAGTAACAGGCGAGTTGTTATTATTCTTGTTGTTGAAGATACTTTCTTTAAACACCGGAGTCTATATTACGAGGAGTACCACAGATCTCCATACTATATCCTTTTTATTCTTGATCTTTGTAAATGATATCCCCTCTGCTATCAATACGGAGTCATGAATGCAGGCGACATACAGATTTAAGTCAGAGGGAAACCTTCAGAAGTGGTCCATAGCATAAGTACCAAGTTGGCAAAACAAATCACGATATGGCATCTTTTCTTGAATGGTCAGCCTTAACCTAAACCCATTAAAATCTCAATCGTTATAATTGGCTCTTGTCGGTCTCACAAAGCACTTTAAAATCTAAATTATTTTGCGTGTCATAGTTAACAACACGATTGTTTCTTTTAAGTTTTGAAACTAAAAATCTCGGTCTGACCATCGATAAATTCCTTAATTGGAAATCCCATGCCGGGACACTTGACGCAAAGTGTGTGTCTCAATGTACTCATGCAGGTGTGCTTTCAAATGTTTTCCGACCAAAACAACCAGTAAGTACACCAGTAAGTAAAAATCCTCTTGCTCCACCTTCTTGATTATGGTAATGTTGTGTACAGCAATGCAAAGAAATCAACCGCTGATGCTCTTCAAAGAACTGAAAATGTTAGTTTTCAATACAATATATGAAAGGACAATCACATGGCATTCTACTATCAAATCACATTTTGAATAATAACAATGTGGCAATGTGGCCAAGTCTCGCCACATATATGCATGTATTTGGCATTTTAGGGTCGAATTAATCCGACTTTCTCCAGGCCTTGGCACTCTTTATATTTTATTCGCACTATCCACGCTTGGGGGTAAGGAAGTCATCGGGCGAGCATGTCGTATTCTCATCACCGTATCTAGCTTTTTAACCTCCTGAGGCTTTTTCTTCACAGAACTATAGAAACTCAGATGATTTACATTACAACTTCATTTTGGCCCCTGCTGGCAATCGAACCCGAGACCACCTCACGGAAAGTTAGCACGCTGTCCACGCGGCACCCGGGGGGTCGCCACATTAATAAAATCACATTACTTTCTTTGTATGCATTAAATAGAAAATTATGTATTGCTGCAAAATATCGAGATTAGACTAAATTCATGTTTCAGGGTCCCTTGATTTTTTTGACGGGGTACACTGATTTTTTTCCAAATGTCTGTATCTCCATCTAAACCTTAAAACCACTTCATGTGGCTCTCGGTGTCAGAAGTAAGGCAAGTTGCCATATTAATAGCGAGAAGACACAAAACGGACCACTGGCCTTCCCGCAACGACAGCCTACTTTCAGAGGCCGTATCTAAAGGATCCTAATGACGATTCCTACTGCCATCACCAAGGTCGGTGACCAACAGATGAATGTACTTTCAAGAAACCACACACAGCATTATTTCACTGATGACCACACAGCATTATTACACAGGACCAGCGTAATACAATATTGTTATAAATGCATGCGTTCAGAACATATAAAGTTAATTATAAACAATGTTCATATGGACTTTGCCCTTATAAGAAAGCTCAGCAAGAGCGGATTCCGAAAGAATTTCGGTGTCGAGGAGGGTATTTTCGGTTCGGATTTTTCATAAATATTTTTGAAGTAATATTTTAATAGCTTGATCTTAAAAAAATGTACTAGTCTATTTTATGAAAATACTGCTTTGGATGTGATAAGGTATGGTATGGTAATTATTTTGAATAAATTGAGTAAAATTCCAAAAAAAATGTTGGTTTTGGAGGGGGCCATGGCTTTCATGCTGTCTCCCCTCCCTTGAATCCGCCACTGGCTCACGGTCAGGGCCTACACGCACTTCTACACATGTCCGCCCGTCTTTGAACGACACTAACGCCTAAAACGATTCACAAGATCGCAATGGATATTCTCCGATCGATGTCTGATGTCGCGGCTCCTGGAATTTGATTCGGATATCTTAATTTTAAGGGTGAGATCCCTATAACACATCAAATCAAAATTTTCTAAAAATGACTCCAATGTTTTCTTCGATTTTTTGCTAGACTAGATTACCCTTATAAAAGGGCGCAGATCAATTTTTATTAAAACCCTCGAAAATTGTTGAAAATATCGAAAATATTTGGACCCCTCCGATTATTGAAAGTAGATATTTTTTCTTTATAAATTTTTTCTTCAAATTCGATATTTAATTAGTCATGTTCAAGGTTTTGAAAATAGAGTAGATTTGGAATCATTTTGAGTGAAATTAATAAATATACGTCCACAAGATTTTCTTCTAAAATTGCCCATTTCTTTTTAAGGGACTGGCGTAGATAGAGCACAATGCACTTAATCACGTAACAGATGTGCCATTTTAATTATAAACAATCGACTTTTTAAAAATACACAAATGTAATTTTTCGAAACATGTATCTCTACGTCGCATCAGTAATATTTACTTTGCTATTATAATTATTTGCACGAATACTTCAAATGATCTTGTATGAAGTTTCTCAAAAAGTCTCTGTCCATCCACGCACAACAATGCTGCATACAACTGGAAGGGTCCACTGGGTTCGACTGAGATATAATGTACATGACCGAAACGGACCTAACGGCTACCTCAGCGTGTTTGGGGAGCTTTAGGGAGCACATCTCTGGGAATTATCTCCAGGGCAGTGGCAGTTACCGCAGGAGTCCCTGGTAGAACCCTTAGGCACTAGGAGTAAGACCGAGTAGGTAGTTCTGACCTCAAATGTTCTTTGGTTCTGACTCAAGAAAAGGGGTAGTAAGTTGAATAAGCATGTCTGTGCCATTTTGAAACAGTAACAGTTTTAAATTTATGTAATATACTAGCTGACCCGGTGAACTCTGTTCCGCCTTAACAGCCGGTCCCATCTTTTTCTCGCGTCGCACTCACTGTGAGAAACTGTACTATCCTTGTTGCACTGCGTACGTGCAAAACGTGCGTTCTCACACAGGAACGCTGTCGAACGGGATAAACAGTATCCTATGTCCGTCTCGTGGCTCTAAGCTTCCTGCTCACCAATTTTCAGCCAAATCGGTACAGCCGTTCTTGAGTTATAAATAGTGTAACTAACACGACTTTCTTTTATATATATAGACTAGCTGACCCGGCGAACTCTGTTCCGCCTTAACAGCCGGTCCCATCTTTCTCTCGCGTCGCACTCACTGTGAGAAACTGTACTATCCTTGTTGCACTCGTAATAATAAAGCAATTGCAGATTTGTGTTTTTCTCTCAAACAAAGAAGAATTTAAAATAAAACGCTCTGATATTAAATAGATAATTGAAAAATCTATTACGTAGCAGAGCGTTTTTTTTTTTTGGAATTGATTTTTGTTTAAGAGAGAAATACAAAGCTCTAATCATAGGGACCGGCTGTTAAAGGCAATAAATAAGCAGATTTTGGAATTTATTAAGTTAAATTGTTTATTAGAAAATACAAATAAAAAAATGAAGTAGATTAATCATTCATTATTGTTCCTGTATTTTGGTGCATAGGTTGCACTCCTCAGTTAAGTACCTTCACGCGAAAACATGCGAAATCACGCGAAAACGTGCGTTCTCACGCAGGAACGCTATCGAACGGGATAAACAGTATCCTATGTCCGTCTCCTGGCTCTAAGCTTCCTGCTCACCAATTTTCAGCCAAATCGGTACAGCCGTTCTTGAGTTATAAATAGTGTAACTAACACGACTTTCTTTGATATATATAGATTTACGTATCTAATATTTATACATAAAGAATTATACAGTATTGTGCATGAATTATTTTTAGCGCTCTGATGATATATCTCGTATATGTAAGACAAACATCAAAAGTTAATTGATTGCTAATTTTATAAAAATATGACATAATTTTATTTCTACAGGTATTTACGACTTACTGTACCCGAAATAAAAGGCAGCATGATGGAGAGTAGTGATTGCCGCCATAAAGCAATTAGTGCTCATGGAGAACCAGAAAATTATGGAAGTATTGTCAATATGTTGGGAGATCAAACGGATCCAAAGTTCACAGTCTTTCAAGATAAAACGGACCATGTGACTACTCTGGCTGTTGGTAAGAATAATTTTCCCATTTTGGCACGAAACATTTTCTTCCAAATAAATGTTATAAAGTATATTTTATTATAGAGAAACATCTTACCAATCATTTTCAAAATATGTATTTACGGAAAAATAAGAATATGAAAAGGAATGATCCCAAACATTTCTCTATTTTTCATGAATTCTGTCCACTTTTTTCACTGCATAAGAACCAACTTCTGATTGTGTTACTAATATGCTTATTGGAAAAGGTAAATTTTCAAGGTAGTATTACACGGTAGAATTACTTCACATAGTATTACATTTATTTTTTGTGAATGACGCTCTATTCATACCCAGAAAATCCTCCCAAGTTGCCATTTTCTTCTTGATCATCTACTATTTTATTTTAAGGTCCTCACATTCATAGAAAGAAAACTTTGCATGATTCCTGCAAATAATTTAAAAATCCTCTTATTGGTGTGAAGTAAAATGATATCTAATGGTGTGAAGAAAAAATAAAGAAAATGAATGTGCATTTCCAAATATTCCGCTTCAATCAAAACATTATTTCATGACAATGTAATGAACAATTAGAAATGTTACTGTGTTAGAAATGTAACGATTTGGTTGCAGTGTTCATATCAACCGTAGGGGATGTCATCATTGTCAATTCCTTTCCTTAAAGATGTTGTAATAAAGACATTTTAGTTTTAATATTGATTTTGTAATACAAGAAGAGATAAATAGTGCCTGGGATGTAGTTGTTCCCAAAATATCTCTTTCGAAAATTTGGGGAACTCAAATTCGCAGAATAGAGATTGGTTAGTTGCAATTTGTTTTTACACTGACTTTCATGTCATGAAAAGAATTCTGACATAACAATAAAGTGCAAAGGCGATAAGTATTACGAGTATCTAAAATTCCCCCTTTTTTGGGGCGTCGGCCACGGATCTACCGAGCGATTTAGCAGTGGCGGCTCGTGGACAAATGTTCAGGGTAGGCAATCGCAAACGTAATATCAGATTAAAATTTAAAAAAACAACTAAATAACACTAATAATCTGCAGCATTACCTACCACTTACCTACCCCAAGGAGCTGCCACTGTTATTAAGGCCAGTATTTTTCAATTGGCCGATAAAGACCGAATCTCAAAGAAATGGCATAGTAGTAAGTGAAACGCAACGTGAAAATGCAGCGTTCATAGATTTTGTTTTTGTTCACTATGCTCTACGAAACCGCGCGAACTCTCAGTGCGGAAAGGTGAGTGCGAATCTGCGTTTCACACGAGATAGAAATGAAGAAAGAAAAGAAAGAAAAAAACAGTACAAAACACACACATACATTGATAAAAATACTCATTATGCTTCCAATAATGGAGATGGGATGATTAAAAAATCAAAAGAACAATTCCCACATATTGGTAATATCGCTCTCTTCCGCATGACCCGCGGAACGAAGGTACTGATATATGAGTTTGAAGTTCACAATTGGATCCCGCGAATTTAAAGTTCATTATTGTTAAAGAATCACAGGCCACAGGCACGCACGTCAGGAAGAAAAATCTGACAATTCAGAAGGGAACGTTTCGAGATTACATCAGATGAAAGACAAGGCGCAAATTCAAAACAAACTTTAGGGAGGGGGGCTAAAATGTCAAGAGGGTGACCTAGACCTCCTATGGAGAGAGGACCAGATAGAAAGAAACAATGCATGTGTTTATGAATATGGTATTGACAAACACAAATATGATTTTAAGGAATGAGAAAATTCTGATAGTTCACGCAAAATGTTTTAATGTTTTCAAGACAACTTGACTAAATAGTAAGAATTAGTTGAAAATTTATAAAATTCTCAGAAGGCCTCTTCAACATGAGAGGGTTGACTTATATTCAGGCAAATATGGTAATTGCCTAAAATATTGTTGTATGGTATGGATTTATATTACTTTATATTATTCAAAATTGAATTGTCATTGGTTGAATCAATGGTTGAATAAAAAATTGTTAAATCAATGGTTTCAACCTTGAAACATGAGATGCCTTACTATAACAAACAAATCCACTAAAAGTACCTATTAATACACTATAAAGAAATTTTGTGATGTATTACATGAAGAAGTCATATTATGCATCTGGGCAAATTTATTATCATATTTTAACAGTTGGATTTTGTTTCAAAAAGGTGTTTTGAATGCAAAGATATGTGTAAATAATTGCTCAATTCCAAATATAAAATAGGTCTATAAAACTTAATTTTTTTTCATAAAATAACTTGCATAAAATGGCAAATGCCATTAGAATCTGGTACCACAATTAAAATGAGATGTAGCAAATGTATACACTCTTCAAAAATACAATTATTAACTTTTGTATGGAGAAATCTTGTGAATAAATTGTATAAATTATGTTGGATCCTAATATTAACTTTGTGGTACTATGTGTGTGAACATTCTACTCAATGATAGAGTGAAGTTTGACTACTTGCTGGTTTAGACAAATAATGTTCCTTGTATGAAAATTTCTAAAGTATGTTTTTTTCTGATATTTCTTTAATGCATATTTCTTTTACAGGCATTTTTGATTGTGTTAAGAGAACATGGAGTATTTATTCAGACAATCCAAAGAAAACTGAACCTATTGTTGTTCTACCTCTTCAGCTGAAAACAGACAAGAAGTAATTATCTTTAAATATTATGCCATCCTGCAATCTTACATCATGTCAGATACAATAAAAACAATCAACAAGAAAAAATATCTCACTAACTGTCTCTCTCAATTACAATTACAGTTAAATGAAATTGAAAAATTAAAATTAATATTACTTTCAATGAAACTGCTGTACTATTCTAGAAAGTCAGTGAAAATATTATTTTGTTCATGTTTTTTGTTTTATGTTTGTAAACAATGTTTATAAACAAAATTGAGCACTTTTGTGCTTTATACAATTTAAAGAAATGTGTATATAATTTTAAGTGTTTTGTGTTTTTTGAGGCTTGAGAGTATTTAGAATGAAGAATGTAAATTTGGTGTTTTGAACTTCCACTGTCAATACTAATAAACACCAGTTTTCCTCCACAATGTTTTCATTATATTATTTATGATTTTAGCCCTCACCAACAGCCTATGTTATAATAGTAGTATATTCCATTAAATTAGCATTATTTTATTTCCTTCCTGATTCCAATGCTCATTCCCATGTACTTGCAAGTTGTCATGATGTTTAACAAGTAAATGAGGAAATGCAGTGGCGGATTTACACATGGGGTGCCCCTGGGCACCACACTCCATGCTGCCCTTTTTACTCTCTCGCTACCGCCTACGCAGTGGAGAGAAAGTTACAAGTATGTAATGCTGCGGGGGGGGGGAGGCAAATTTTTTACACACACACACACACACACTCGAACTCCTATTGCCGATTCCTGGTAACGAAAAACGGATAAATTCAGTTGCTAAATTTAGGGGTGCGGACTTCTAACACATCGCGTAAAGTTCATGTTTTTGGGGTCTTTGATACCGAAAAATCGATTGACGGCAAAACTCTGTCCCACAGCCCGACCGTCCGTCAGTGAACAACGTTAGCGGATAAACCGATCTGCCGATTTTCTCCAAAATTGATCTTCATCAATAGTTCTGGCTGATGTCTCGGCCCCTTCAATTTGAAACCGATGTTTTAATTTTGGGGGTACTTTACATGAAACCTCTGGGACATTTTCAAAAAATGGCTCCAAATTTTTTGATTTAATTTTGTTGTTGGATAGTGTGAATGACGTTTAAGACTCAATGTACCGAAAAATACTTGTAGGAAAATTCAATAGATTGCAGCACTATCACTGGGAATTTACTTGACTGATAACGTCTGAACAAATGGTCCGATTTTCGATCTGTAAACGGTATTGCGCGCCTTTTTAAAATAGAATTTACGCTACGAAGCCATTTTTTCAAAAAAGATTACAAAAAAATGTCAATTTCTCTCATAGTTCCGGGATAAAATTTAAAAAAATGTGGGCTTATAGCGCGATGACGACGTGCTTTCTGAATCCAACGCCGTGTCAATCATGCAAATCGGATGAATAGGAGCGTCGAAAAGTGCAATTTGAAAAAACACCTCATCCCCTCCCCTTCCACTTAGTTACAACACCCGCCCTTGTGCGCCCTCCCCCGACGGGGCGACACAACCAGCTCCGGCGGTCAGCGACGCGTGAGGTCGAATTTTCAGGCAGGCAAGCCGGGCAGTCGGTTTATACTTTCGTCCTTTTGCATCTATACATATTTTTCCCGACACAAAATATAGTGATGCTGTAACAGTGGCAAATCTGTAATTATAGTATAAAACTATTAATCTTGTTCACATATTTCCGTCTTCCTTCGTATACTATCATCAAATTGTTTAAAGCATAACTCAAAATATAGATTCCGATTTCGAAACTGATTTCAGAATGGAAATTGAACTAATAGTATAAATATCACCAATAATCCATCTCCTCACATCTTATTTTAGATATATTTTACTTCTAAGATCTTTCGTTATCATTCCACTATCGGAAAGAATGAGCAGATATTACGCACGAGCTCTTTTATCCTACGACTTGATTTTTTATCTCAAAACGGCGTTTGTGTTGTTGATAGAATTCCCCTGATGAATCTGTTTTCACAAGTAAAATAGCCTAAGCTAATTTTGAAACTGTTTTCGTAA
>BLKR01016202.1:0-34182 GCA_011170035.1 Teleogryllus occipitalis | reverse complement strand
AATTACTTAGTTCTAAATTTTCTAATCATTGCCAATTAGACAATTATAGACAATTAATCATTGTCAATTTCTTCTGTAACTGGGATTACGCATTTGTTTATAAACAGTATACTCAAAATTTCGTTTTTTCAACATTTCTAATTAAAAATACCTGTTTAACAATTTTCGCCAAGTAACTAGTGTGTGCCAAATGTGTGTTTAAATGATCGCAGCTATGTGGGAGCAGCAACCGAGGGTGCCACTTCCTATCGCACGTTGACGATATCGTTTCCCTCCTGATATTCCCATAGTGGAAAGAGATGCGTGGGCTCCTCCGGTGCACTGATTTTTGATCGTTCTGCACAGCAGTAGTTTCCGCCATGCGACCATGCGACCACGTCGTCTGAAAAGTGTGATCAGACGTCAGCCACAATATTTCATGGAGTGCAAGAAGTGTTGAGAAACATTTTTTAAGTGGCATTAATGGAGAAGTTTCAACGGTGACCGACCTAAATAACAGGATGAAAGAGTACTTGAATTAAAAGATGTAATATTTAAAAAAGTTGTGATCTTTTTTTGTCTCACTGACTTGTAACTGTGATAATTTTGGCATTGAAAATTCACGCTAATATTATGACGCACACTGGTGCCTGAAGCTTGACTGAAGTCGGATGCGCAAGAGGCCCTCCATCACTTTCACCATGTATTTCCACCATGCTTTCCAACAAATACTCCGATTGAGTTTAATACATAATCGACGTAACACCTATAAGATTTCGAGTTCATACGTCGTGTTTAAATCTGTGTTAAAATATCGGTTAAACCGTTTTTTCCAATCACATTTAGGCTCGAATTTGAAATGTTTAAACTGAATAAAATTGGGTTTAATTTCCTTTCGCTATCGTCCACATTATTTAAATATCTGAAAAAAAATATGTTGTAGAATGTTATAAGACCCATTTTAGGGGAGGAAATTGAGAAAGTACTCCAATGTTAACACGTCGAAAATAAATTTCAAATTTTTGTTCATTTTTTTCTACATGAATTTGGCATTAAAATTTGTTGACAAAAGTACCTTCAAATTCAACTATGTTTCCCAGTCTCTGCATTTTTTTCAGCCTGATACACGCAATAGATTCTGAGAAAAATATAAGAAATGCAAAACACGTTTATCGTTGTATCTCTGCAACAGACTGCCCTAGGAGGCAGATTTTTTATGAATCTACGTCATTTTGTATTCTTTCATATAACCATCGCGATTATCGATTTAGTTTGGGGGCACTTTTTACTGCCTTATTCGGGTATACCCTTTCACAGTTCCTCCTCCTCCTCTTCTTCTTCTTCTTCTTCTTCTCCTTCGAAACTTCACTATTTACAGATTCATTCACCTACCAAATAAGAATAAGTAAACCCAAAGACATCAGATACTATTCTGTAGAAAATTTCTTTGAGATAGGTGATTTTATATATATAAAGTCAAATTTTATCATTTTTACAAATTTTATCATTTACAATTTGTGGACGTCACAACATGAAATTTCAAAAGACGAAAACATATTATTTTGCACAATATAGTGAAATCGATTTTTTACAATTCAACATTTCACAATTCGGGTAAGAAATCCATTATTTCATGTCAAGTGGTCTACGGCTATCAGATTCTAGTAAAACTTTTGTACTCGTTTTTTGTTGATAACTCACAACGGAAAAGAAACGTGTATCAGTGGGAGCGAATTATGTGAATTCAGTGAGGGCTGAATCGGACTCTTTTCCAGGGTACGCCGAACAATTTTCTGCATCGCCGCTACGTCACATCACCGAAGTAAGGAGCCAAGGCGATAACCATTCCTGAAAACACCGACAGAGAAGCATTTGTGTTGGGGAAGGAAGACGGGCGCAAAGGCGAGGCCGAGGCACTTCCCGGCCGAGAAAATTGGTACGGAGACGCAGCGGAAGGAGGGGCGGAGGATCGTGGAGGCCAGGCTACCCCGACGCGTCGCCAGCACGAGCCGTCGCGGCCAGCGCAGCGAGAGCCCCGGAGGTCGCGTAGGGCGCGATCGTCACGTCCCCAAACGCCGAGGCGCCAAGGCGCTGCTCGCAGCACTCGACGAGGCCAGTTCACGTAAAACCCCATTGGAGAAGCGTGAGTACCCGTGCGACAGACGGTTGCAGAAACGAAAGAAATGTAATTGAACGACGCTAAACCACACTGTTTGTTTCTTAAAAGATTTCAAATATTAGGTATTTCAAGCCACATTTGTGAACGTTGATGTGTGGAACACTTGAATGAAAGCCATGTTAAGAACAGAAATGATTAATTCACTTTAAACAAGTCACCCAATTAATTAAGTGTTAAAAAGGGGTGTTGTAAATAGTTCGATTAATTTTGCTCTGTGCCGAGTTTTGTTTAAGAAGTAGTGATTGAAGTGTATTATGGATTAATAACCATTTGTCAGGAATGAAAGCAATTCAGAGTAGGAAGGTTCAACATTGTATTCTTTGGGTCCTTAAGACCAAGGCATGCCTGCACCAAATGGTGTATAAAGTACAATTCATTAAATGAATGATGAAATAAGGTGATTTGTTGTGAAGAGAGGTAGCAATAATTGCTCCCAAGCGATCTCACACATCCTTAGGGCTAACGACTCCTTCTCGCAACAGAGTTGTATTATGCGCGGCGCGGCGCGTCGGGAGGGAAGGCCACGACGTGTGTTCCGTCGCAATATATATATATATATATATATATATATATATATATATATATATATATATAGTGACAACAATTTGATAAGTTTTAATAGGGACGAAATGCGACATGTTTACGAAGACAAGTGACGAGTTCCGGAGGGTTGTGGTTTTTTATTTATTTCTTACGCCGCAGCTGTCGAACTGTGTACTTACAATCAGACCGAAGTAAAGAAGTACTGAAGATAAATTTTAGTCTGATCGAAAATAACTCTACATAAGGTTTCCAAGCAATTCAAAAGAGATTATCACTTTTTCGTCGCAAGACGAACAATGCTTTCCGAAAAGCTGTGTAAGTAAACATGTCAAATTTAATAAAGTGACCGTGAAAAGACACTGAAACTTTCGCGAATGGTCAGAATAAATATGTAGTTATTTTACGCATGGAATATAATGAGGTGCATAGAAAATAAAGACAGAAAATAAGATTTTATGAATAACATGCAAGTGACAAATGAAAGAGAAAGACGGCAGTTGTTTTCTAAAACTTTAGTGAAGACAAGGAAATAGAATTCTTGGAGATTTGATATAGGACGAATGGCAGAAGGAAGCCATGTTGGGATATGAAAGTGTGGTATTATAATTGCTACAGATGGACGTGGCAGTATAAACAAGAAATAGACACAAATGTTTATGGTAATTTTGGATGTTGGTGACCTGGCGGCGGAGATGTTTAAAGCAGCCACAGTGATAGACGAAAAGGAAGTGACGATTTCAAACTTCTTTTATTGACTTGATATTATAAGAAGGCCAATATATCTATTGGAGTGTGAAGAAACCTTTCAGGTTTCAGACATAAAAACGGGTAAGTTATGCGCGCCAGTATCAATGACTTGTGGAAATTGATATCTGTGAATGTATGTATAAATATTTTGTTCTAAGGGTGCAATATTGGTGTTGCTGGTCATGTGGGGTTTCAAGGGTGCAATATTTGTTCATGTGCTGTTTGTGATATATGTTGTGCATTAGCCAGGAGAGGCGGCAGTGAGGCGCAGTTCTGATTATAAATAAACCAGATAGCACCGACACGTGCGGCATCAACAACTAATTGTTGAAAATGTTGATGTTTTATACAAGAAGGAACGAGAGAAAAATAATTCACGTGTTCAATTCCCAACATTCGATAATAGGCATCCCGTTTCTAGTGTAAGAGGAACTTCGCGCATTCACACATAAACAAATATATGTATTGAACGGTTAATAAAATTTCCTGTGAAAGGTTTTACGATAAAAGTAATTAATAAGTTACAGTAGTTAGTTAAAAGTTAAGATAAATAAGTTACAGATGTAAATGTAGCGCACGTTTGGTTGAGCTTTCCTTTTGCTTGTAGTGGTAGTAGGGTTTAGGGTGGGTTTCTATTTTGTTACCAATAAAGAAAAATCAAATCAGCAGTTCGTTTATCGTTATAAAGAAGTTTTCTATAACTCGGAAACGAAAATATCTAGTTTTTGAAACGTTTATCACTCGCTATTTATTATTATTATTATTATTATTATTATTATTATTATTATTATTATTATTATTATTATTATTATTATTAACGAATTAAATTGCATTTGAGAAATAGGGAAACTTGGCAATTAACTACTCAACGTGTAGGAAAGAAAGGCAATATAAATATCAATATTTTTGTTTATGATTATAACTGGGAAGGGAATTAAAGAAACCGTTTCAATGTATACAAACTTAAGTTTCGACACCCTGTTTCCTTTTACTGACACAGCAAAAGAAATCTCCATCTCCACATTTCGATAAAAAAATTCGCCTTTCAAATAAGTGTATTAACATGTTGTACCAAAACCAGCCCACTCACATAAATTTTCAAACGAAAGTGCACAGCCCCGCAGAGGGCAAGTGAAAGAGGTCCGAGCCGTGCATCATAAGTAGATCCAAGAAGAGTGTCTCTCACGCAGAATAATTTCCGTAGCTGTAGTCGAAAAAACTAATGGTGCTAAACCAGCACGTACTTTCTCTCCCGTATTTTTACGCTAAATTACGCGAACAATACTCAAATATTAGAAAAAAATTAACATTATCTTCTTTTAAAATTCATCTTTATGAAACTGATTTCAATAATGGAAGAAATCTTTAACTTCATAATTGTATTTGTAGGAAGGTACCAAAATTTTAAATTTTTGAAATTTTTGAAAAATCAGCGTTTTCAACAAACACAAGATTTGCACCTTTCTCTTAAACGCCCGTCACATTACCCCATAACAAAGATCAGTCAAAAACGTTGGAGACATTTTTTTTAAACTTTTAAAAATGTCCCAGAGGCTTCATGTAAAGTACCTCCCAAAATTAAAATTTCTGTTTTAAATTTTAAGAGGCCGCGACATCAAACAGATCGATTTGGGAGTATCAATTTTGGAGGAAATCGGATGAACAGTTTAGCCGCTAGAGTTGTTCACAGGCGAAGGAGGTACAGTCCAGGTTCGAGGACCAGTATCGAGGACCTACAGTCCAGGTTCTCCTCAGTCCAGGCTGTTTCTTAGGTTTTGCTCACTCTCTTTTCAGGTGCCATCTATTGGCGCTTAAACATCTCTTCAATTTTTCGGTCCCATAATGTAAGAATTGAAATATGACTAAGAATATTATAAAACTGAAAAAAACTGGATCTGTATGCCAATTTTCGTTTAAAGATTTGGAGCTGTTTCTGAGCAAATGTTTAAGCGTTTCTGAAAATGCCCTTGTACTCACAAACAACATAAAGTATACATTTCGTCTGTAATGTATATATTAAAGATGTGTGTGTGTGTGAGAGAGAGAGAGAAAGACCAAGAGAAAGAGAGAGAGGGAGAATACTACACTTGCGTTGATTACATAAATTAATTAAAAGTTGGCGCACGAGCAGCCATATGAGTGTGGGTACATCTCGCGAAATTTTATGTGACCATAACAAATAATGTAAGAAAGTATGAGCAAATATATCACTCGTTGTTTATCATCAAAATTACTTATCATTCTGTATTAAATAATTTTCCCCCTTGTAAGGGAGCTCGTGTTGCTTATTACAAACAAACCCGCCAAAATTACCAATAAACTGGACACAGAGGACCGTCCGCCGATACGTTAGAGGAACGACAGCTTTCCGCGATGCTGATACAGCCACCGCTGCCGAGAAGAGTCGAGAATCAGCGGTTCCGACAGTTCCGAACCTTGGCCTAGACCTATGTATAGATTTTACAAGTAGATAGGGAGCGTGCGCGAACTCTGAGACCGCGAAAGCAAGCCAGCGAGAACGATCGACAACAGAACGCTGCGTTTTGTCCCACTCAAGTCATTGTCAGGGAGGTGACGGAGTTCCTCCCTCGCTAGATGGTGAGATCCGGTGTCGACGTACAGGTCGGCTGGCGGAAAATTTCTTCTCTTGATACCTGCCCCCAGCAGGACAGCGCTCTAGCCCAGACAAGCTCAGTATATGTGCGTTTGAAGAGATGATAGAAAGGAAAGGAAAGGAAAGATATAGGAAGGAAAGATCGCGTGCTATCCGTGGCCAGTTTGTTACGGCAGATCTCCGGCATTCGCCTGGTAATGATAGAAAAAATCACGGAAAACTACCGATCAGAGCAACCGAACCGCTAATATTGTCGACTAGATAGAAGCTGAGTTTGACCTTGCTATACAAGAAACACAAGTCGGAATTCGAACGTTAGAACGACTCGATCAGAGTTGCAGCAGAGACGACGGCAATGCTAGCTCTGAGCTAATCTCATCCGGCCCGTACTGATCAGTAATTCTCACATATTTTACGACCGTTCTTTACTACCACTGCACCTCCACGCAGAAAAACAACTACTTCATTTCATAGCTGAACCCAGCAGCAATAAAATTTAAATTTCCGAGTTGTGGTTGCTTGATTTGAGGTTAGATAGGAAGAAGGATGCGCGCGGATTAGCTTGGCCTACGGAAATATATCGAAAAAATTCACAACACGATCTAGAATCCTATCAAGGTGGTGTTCAGCCTAGGTACAAGTACCAACGACGAATAGTCGATGCATTTAGGCAAAAGATTGCGTCCGCTGTAAGGGGACAAGAGTAGGCCTACCGTTGTCGTGCTCTTGAGAACTACGTTAAGTTATTTTAACCATTGTTGTGGGTGTATCCCTAAATCAAACTACTATTATTACAACAGCACAGTTTACTTTCCTGCATTTTTTCTACTTAAAAAAAATGAAAATTCAGAGTTGAACGAAAAAGAGACGCTGTGCTATTTTTAAGCGTCCTAGAAATAAATGTAAAGAAAAAAATTGAGAAGATTTCTAGAAAATATTTTTCATCAATTTGCATAATTTCTAGCAGAAATTACATGAACAAATTCACTTTTGTTCACACAAAATTGTACCTAAAAATTTTAAAACAAATTTGTTTAAAATAAACTTTATTAAGAAAAATATTCTATCATCTGTACTGTAACCGTACTCCTCTCGAGCCTCACCGATTACAAAAGTAGATCTGTCATTTGCCTACTTCGCGACGTGTGATTACACCGTCACGCATCCCTGGGAATATCTCAGTTTACGGATAAACTTCCCTATTGGTAGTGGGTTCGTCTTTGTTAAGCTACTGATCAATTAATAGACCAACACAAATTTTCAGTTTTAAATGACAAATAACATATATTCTAGAGCGCCAAAATGTAACAGATTTTACATTTTTCGTTTACATCAATGTAATTACATGTATTCTATTGAATGCCAAATCTCTGTACAAATGAAATTCACAGATCCTCCTGTTTTCACTTTTCGTAAAATTATGGTAGCTAATTCCCTACCTAAACTGCAGTTTTTCACTAGAATAATAATAATTCAGATCCCTGTTTACAAGAAAACAAGCAATGGATACAATTTTACACTTCACAAAGAATATCACACATGAGACACAAAAATCATAGTACAAATATTCATCCTGTAAAAGAAAAACACATACACACAATACTCGAAATTCACTACTACCTTTTAAATCACTAATTACGTTACACTCAGTAGTCACATTTGACCTTCGGCTTCTACATAGCCTTTCAACACAAAATTTCGTTTCATAACGTCTCTTAAATGATTTGAATCATTAAAATATGACTCTAAATAAATAATTCTGTACAAAACAACTTCTATCATAAACATAAAAAATTACTTTAATCTGATTCTTGTTACGACTGTCGAAAAGAAATAAAACCACTGGCTAGCAAGACCAATGTTCTAAGAAACTTGCCCGATCAACGTCTGTTTTTGAGGGAAGCTCACATTACAACGTTTTGGCTAATATAATGATAATCCTATCTCACAAGTTTTTTCCAGACTGAAATCTAATGAGTGTTCTTTCTGTGACTCACAACCGGCGAATTCCTCAAATTGGTCCCGCGCTGTGTAGCTGGCCCCTTCGCGCGACCCTCGCGCCTCAAGGTTGTCGTTCTTCTGCACGGTCCTTGCGTCGTCTGTCGCACTGAAGTATTCCGAACACCGTCTCCCAGTCGAAAATTCACCACAGCTTTCGCAGAGGCGATGGTCGCTTCAGAATGCGAGTCCGAAACTCCAAGTTATGACTTCGTAATGGCAAAAGCCAAACTAGTTGTTGAATAATCCGTTTTTCTTATAACTTTCAAAATTTCATCATAGGATTTCCAAAGTGAAATTCCCAAAAATAAGAATAAAGAATATATGAAAAGTATGAAATATATTAAAGCTGTAACAAAGAAGAAACATGTCCTATGTTACAATAGTCCTCTTTTCTAGCAACAAGAATGCAGCAACGTGGTTTTACAGATTAATTTCGATCTATTACCGCCGTCGTTCTTTCATTCATTGCATTCTTGTTTAGTATTCATTTACTAATTCCATGTAATCTCACGATATTCACAGTACGTAAGTCCATGAAAAGTACTCTGTCAATTACCTTTTGTTAAAGCTTTTGTGTTCCGCAATCTTCGCGTGTCCCTCGTCGACCATGTGGCGTACTCGTAGACAACCGTTCTCCTTGCCGTCTCGAACCAGAAAGAGCGAGCTCTTTTTTTGACGCAAGTTCACGCCACGTCCGTATTTCCACGAAAATTTCCTGATTGGCTACGGTCCGAGTGCGTTCAGAAATCCTTCTCTGACTTACGCCATCTCTTCGCCACTGTAGAAACTACGTGTAGGGCCTGATGTCGGGTATTATAGCTTCCATTTTCCGTTGGTTATAAATGTGACCGACGACAAGCGGTTACAGTACTTTTGCGATGCTATTTTTTGCAATTCTGGAAGATACAGAGAAATCGCTACAAATGGGAGCTGTACAAAACTCTTTAATGTTTTTTGCTATATGACAGGAAAATAATTAAAGAAAAATTTGAAGCCGTTTTTGAGAAAATAATTGTTTTAAAATTGTCAATATTTCATTAAAAATGAAATAGCAAAAACGACTCATATTTTCCACAAATTGTACTTGATCTTATTTCAATATCTGTCTGTGATTAACATAGTTTATTCGGGAAAAAATCTATAACTCCAATATTTTAGTTGAAGGAAGACGGCGAATAAAGTTTGATAGTTTGTCATTTTCGAAATGTCATCGAAAATAAAACCTGTCCTATTTGTCCGATATCTGCAACTTACTCTTTACTACGAAAGTAATGCAACCTAACCCCGGCTGATCGCAAGTGTCCATCACAGGAACTTTTAATGGTTTAAAAGGAGAAAGTATCCATTTATAAATGCAAGTATGGAACAGTGAATTCCCAAAAACCAAACAAAGAAATGAAAGGTTGGGACGAAGATGTTGATTCGATCTAGAACAACATAGAGGTTTCGATCAGAACAAACAAGAGGCTTCAGGGAACCAATATGGGAAACAGCTACTCTCACTAAACGAGAGAATAGATACTTTCTTGCCTGGAGGTGCAGAAGCAAGGACGAACGTGAAATATATATTTCTGAGCTGGGCGGTCGCTACCCTGCACCATGGTAGCGAGCGTAACTGCCTTTCGAGTGTTTCAATTCAACCCAACATATGATAGCGAGATTAAATCTCCAAGATAGGAAGTAGCTGTTTTCGCAATATTGTTCTGTTACCATCAGCTTCCAGAAACTAGAGCAGGGTTATCCAACTGGTGGCCCGCGATGCCATTTATTGTGCCCCGCAAAAAGTGATTAGTCAAATCCCTTTCATCCATGTGGGGCGAGAATATTATGCGCCTAGCGCACGCGTCCTGCCGGGGTCAACACACCCTATAATGTAAAAGAAGGTTACATTTATATTTAAGGAATTTTTTTCTAGTAAATTCAGATATTCAAAATTATTCCAATATGTTTCACAGCGGGGCTACGGCCTGATAAGACGCATTTCTTCCCTCCCGTTTCAGAGTATACGGGAAAAGTGCTGATATCATCAATACGGGTAAGTCAGATGTGGATAGTCCGAGAAATGAAAATATGGCCCGCAACCACATTAAAGATTTTAGTTGTGGCCCTTGCGGCTTTGCAAGGTGGACACCTCTGAACTAGAGGAACGAAAAGCCACTTTTAACGGCCGGTAACCCTGATACAGATGTAACATTCCTCTTCCATTGAAACCAATAATTGGGTCATATCTAAATATGGCATATCAGTTTACTTACAGCAAGATATGATATTTCTGTTTTAAATGACGTTTTCGTATATGAAGATAGTGTGACGGAAAGTTTTCAACCACACACAGCTGGTAACACAAAATAACGGAGTTAATTATTTGTTGTTTATCAGCCTGATGATGATAACAACTATTAACTGAACGGAAGTGCAGAGGACGAAAAGAACGTATGTCACAATGAGCTGGACGGTCAATTGCCTGCACCATCACAGCAAGCTTGACAGCATTTTTAAGTTTTTTTGTTGAACACTGGAAAAAATTATTCTTCGTGAGAGACAATATATTCGCGTCTTTGTGCTCAAGACTTGTTCTTTGGCAGCAATTGTGTCCGCTGACACATAAATGCATCTAGCTGGCGGCTGCACTTAAACAACGCTGGAACTTAAACTATTATAATTCATTAGCAGACGTCTCAGCGTTACAATACGCACAACAGTTTAATTAGAGGAATGTTTTTTTTATGGTAACGGATCGCGGGGATCACTCCCAGCGGACCGGCTAAAAGGTGGACTAGGCCAGCTTGACCTTATATCATTGACTTCCCCGTCTAGCTAAACTTGTATGTAGATTAACTTAAAAGCGATGTCAAGGTGGTGGAAAGAGGATAGAGGCGACGCCCAGGACCCTCACCCAGCCCGGCTGCCGCTAGCATGCCACTTGAATTTTGTGACTGCAAAATAAACAATTTATATACATTGTTTACGTGAGCATAACTGTCTGCAAGTTAGTCTATGTCGGTACTTTCATTGTGGTCCAACCAATTAGGGTCGTGGCACCTCAACAAGCGATTGCTCATTTCCATCGATTTCCATCGTGCAACTTGTCTGGTTTACGGACAGTGAACGTCACTACTTGGGTACATGATCAGTTACAGGATAGCGAGGTGTTAGATACGAGGTCACTAAAGCACAAGAGAAGTCTTGCCGCTGAAGCCTCTGAGAGGAAATGCCAACTTTCAGTTGTGACTATATCTTTGACCTCGGTGAATAAGCTGATTAGTCAAATAAACCTAATTTTACAAGCGAACAAAAAATCACTTTCAACTGGAGTAAATCAGGAATTAATAATTTCAAATGAAGGTAATATTGTAACGAAACCGTTTGTGTGTAGATTTTGTTTGAAAATAATTAATCCCTGATTTACAGCACTTGTTTGATGTGTATTTTTGCTCAACTGTAAAATTGAGTCATTTGAACTTATCAGCTTATTCACCGAGGGCAAAGGTATATAAATTAGCTTTGCTGTCAAGTACAGAAGGTAGAGGAGTTCATTGAAAAGCAACCACGATTGTTTTCCAAGAAACGTACGTACAATGGATACAGCTTACAAATTTTCCGGTAAAGTAAAAGCAGGTAGGTAACGCTGCGAAATGGCTTCTGTACAGTTTTGGATTTAGTTTATACTCTTCAAATTACAAATTAAATTAATAAAAAGGCCATTTTGTGGTTATATTGTTGGAAATTTCCCCCCTCCATCCCTACAAGATATGAGACGCGCAAGCTACAAATTACAAACATAATGCACGGAGTAAGAGAAGTCAACTGCCAGTCTGAAACATTTTTTTAGGCTAGTATCCCAGTTGTCGTACATCAGATCGCGAACTACTTAGGTCATTTTTTGACAAGCTGGCGGGCAATGTGAACAACTTATATCATATGGTTTCCTTTTAAACACGGTTTATATGTGGAATATATTGCATACGAACTGACAAAATAAATATAGAAGTTTGGCAAATGGTTCGAAAGTGTGAATGTGTGATAGTTATAATAATTCCTTTAAATCTTATCAAGTAACTTTCTTTTCTGTTCCGAAGCCTACAGATAGTCATAAGAAATGAGTAGAAGATGTGTCACAGAAGAAAGAGGAAAGTAAACAGAAAAGTGTACATGTGCAAAAACGCACGTCAGCAGTAACCAAATTATTAAGAGAAATATGGTGAGTATGTGTCCTCACCATACTAAAAATTATTCTCCTACTTTGATTAGTGAAATCTTCTACAATCATTATCGTGAAATCTAACCAACCGAAGTACGAAGTGATATATTACCAATTAGAAAAAAAGTTCTTAAAATTTTCCAAGAGGTAAATTGTATAATTAAAAAACATAAGAGAAATATATTTATGGTAAATATGAATTTTTCATAGTACGTGACAGTAATGTCTACTGAGAAGTATGTAAAATCTATGCCTTAATACAAAGTTTGTAAAATTACAATTATTACAAAGCTCGCAGAATTTACTTGTAACAAGCTAAATACTATCTGCGCATGACACCATCATAAATATCCGAGTAGATTCCAGCAGACCAAACGGAAAAGTTAGGAAATGGCCTTAAACTGGTTTCACCAAATCTGAGAAAAAATCAAGTTACACGACGCATATTCTCGTACACTGGTACAATGTAATTGACTAAATAATGATTCAATTTAATTATTCCATTTAATTATTGTTAGCAGGATACAACTTACAAATTTCACTACGAAGCTGTATGAGCATGTGAAATTTCCTGTCAATTAATTGTAGCAATTTATAGTAAGCCTCGCTTGTACATAACACCACATGCAGTACACTTCTTAATAACTTATTTGCTTCATAAAATGTTGTTTCTTATCAACCCCTGTAGATTTATTTCATCCCAAGCACAGTAGTTTTCAGAAAATTTGAATTCTCTCTTTATCGCGTCTTCCCATACATGATTATCACACCCATGATTAAATCTCGATAATTTCTAACAATCGATTATATTGCTGTGTTCATCACAAAATTGCACTTCATAACAGTTGCGTGCCGTCGTACCGCTACTTCTTACATTTATTTACTGTCACTTAACTACTGCGAGCTCTACTTTATCTTTCATTTGCAGTGGAAAAGTAAAGGAAACGTTAAGGAACATAATATTTTTTGGAATTTTCAAGACTTGTTGAGATTGCACTAGTTCCAATGTCAAATAAATTTACCATTTTTAATATCTGTCTTCTTTTTTGTGAAACATGATTGTCAGTATTTTCAAATCATATGATCGTTCATGATGTACAAAATTTTGGTATCGAAGCACAATTATTAGGATTATTTTTAATACAGGTTTCCTTGTGTTCATTTTCTTCATCAATCGTCATTTCTCCAATTGGATAATCGAATCCGCAAATATGTGAACAAGGACCATACGATTTTTTTCATATTTCCAAACTTGTTAATCCTTCACTAATGTCTTCTAATGTATATTCATCACTTTCATATGACGATTTATTAAAAACTTAATCATAACTGAAATAGTTCAAAATGCCTCATTCTGAAAATTATAATGGTAGCGCCAGTGCTCGTAATGACTTAAATAAAAAAACCGTTTTCAGTTTGATGTAACAACACCGACTTCAGAATTAGTGTTGAATTACATTATTCGCGACATGTCTTGGTAAAACGCTTGTGACAGTAGTGTAGGAATCATAAAGCTACTTCCAGTCACAACAGAACTTTAATCTGCTGAAGATAAAATAAATACCAAATAACAACCAATTAAAACTTTCTTTAATACAATTACTAGAAAGGAGCACAATCGGAATTTGTAAAGTTGATGAAAAATGTCTATTCCCAAAATATTTCTACATGTAAATCATTCTTTTTTAAATTTGCTATAAATATTCGAAAAGTTAGGTCAAAATATAAATAAATAATTTACAAAAGTTAAATGTTCAGCTTAATGGAAGAGTTCAAAGTACGCAATCTGTCAGAATAAATGATACAAACTTTTGAAACATGTAGAGTCAAATATGATCACTTTCTCCAATGAACATGAGAGAAAATTTCTTCTGAATAAGAACCTCGTGACATTTGCCCCTGATTGGTATGCAACCCATCATGCGTTCGGGTTTGGCACGTCACCCACTGACGCAAAAAAATTCCCACACCCGAGATAAACCAATACAAGATGGACTGGTCTACCAATCAGAGGCAAAAGTCACGTGTGAACTTCATTTACGAAATTTCTAACCACTTCAGAGATTTTCATCCACATACCGTGAGTTCATATTTAGTGTAAAGGTTAAGTTTAAGGAATATAATAATATTGTTTGGAATTTTAAGCGTTTATTTATTTATTTATTTATTTATTTATTTATTTATTTATTTATTTATTTATTTATTTATTTATTTATTTATTTATTTATTTATTTATTTATTTATTTATTTATTTGTTATATATAATTTATACGTGTATATTATTTATTTATTAGCACCATAGTTTTTAGCGTCCATTGAGCAAGAAATTTAATGAAAAAATTTGGTGAGGTTTTTGAAAAAATTGTTTAGAAACTGCATAAAATTCAGCCACAGAATACGCAAAAAGTTCTCATTTTTCAATACAATTGTACGTGACCTTCTTTAAAAGCTAAGTTTTTATAACAGTTTTTAGGTCGTTTTATCACATCTTCGCCATATAGCGACCACTGTGATTATTTCAACTGTAGGGGGGAACTGTAGGAATACACCGAAGGAGACACGAATACGCACAAACAGTCATGCCTGAGGTAGGATTGGAACCCGCTACCTTTCGAGTCTAGGCAGTTACAGCCCTTCAGCCTTAGCGATCTCGGCTATTCAGATCGGCAGAAAAGATTTTGAGGCAAAAATCGTTATCACCAATTTTGTAATTTTGAAATGTTAACTTTTTGCAATGTTCGAAATTATGAAGAGTTCACCGAAAATGGGACTAGCAACATATTTTTAGAGCCCCTTGATTCATAGAAAATTTCAAGAAAGAAGAAAATTTTAAAAAAATGAGGCGTTTTTGAAAAAAAGTGTTCAATAAAATTGACAAGTATTTCGCACAAAATTACATGAAAACATTCGAAATATTAAATATGTTCCAAGTTCAAGATCTGCTTTTAAAGAACAGGTTTCATTAACAAAAAATCTCCATTCTGAAAATAGTAGTTGAAGGAAGACGCCCTCGCCCCACCCCCCAAAATTGCACTTTTGCAATTTTCGAATTATTAGGCATTTCAGTAAACATGAGACCTACAAAAAAGTGTTCAATAAAATTGACAAGTATTTCGCACAAAATTACATGAAAACATTCGAAAAATTAAATATGTTCCAAGTTCAAGATCTGTTTTTAAAGAACAGATTTCATTAACAAAAAATCTCCATTCTGAAAATAGTAGTTGAAGGAAGACGCCCTCGCCCCACCCCCTTCTTAAGCGAATTTTATACTACCCAAGGAAAAAAGTTTATTAAACAATTTAGAGCCATTTTTAACAAAATTATGTAAGAACCCTGAAAAATCAAAATATCCGTTTTTAAACTCCGAAAACCTTGAGTTGGATCGAGGAATATCAATGTTTGAGAAAATCAGCTGCACGATTTAGGCGTTAGCCTTGACCCAGACAAAGAAACAGACGAACGTTTTGCCGTCAATCAATTTTTCGGTATCAACGACCCACAAAACAAGGATTCTAGCTGCAGCACACGTTATCGTTTAATAATTAATTTTACATAATTTACACATAATTTACTATTTTTAAAGGAACAGAAGTCATCCACTTTTTTGTAACCAGGCCCGACAATTAGAGTTTTTCTCTTGAAAATTCTCCTTTTTCCGACACACGATTACAATACTCTCTCTTCTTCCATTCGTAAGGGTTAAAAAGTAAAAAAGTAAAATATATAACTGCAATCCATTGTACAAATAAACATTAGGTAATGAACAGATTGTTTAACCTAAGTCATAATGTTGACAGCCCACTTGCGCGGCAATCCTCTTGATACATGTCGGAGCAAACACCCGTTCTTATGCATGCTCGTAAGTGGCTAATAAATAAGAAATGGTAATTTTTAAGAGCATAAAATACTGCTTTTTGCAACATCGATACAGAGTTATTTACGTTTCCGAAGACCGTGATATTGAAGCAAAAGAGCGTATGATATCTCAGAAGAAAATACTTTAGCAGATCCTCTGTTAGAACGAAGTTTAATGTTATTTCTTGTGTGCCAGCGAAAATCAGAATGTTCTGACAAATGATTATGATTTGATTGTCTATAAACCTTTCTCACAAACTTTAAACTGAATTTGGTCATTAAAAGACGAAAAAACTCACCTTCCTATGGAAAATAAAAGTTTTGTCTTTTCTTCGCATTTCCTCAAAATTGTATCGCGCTGGAGGTAACATGACTCATAGTTTTCGTTTTTCCAAAAAGTATTGAAACATTTACTTTTGGGGGCAACTAGGACACTGCTTGGTACTTATTAGGTTCAAACAAATGCTACACCCATTTCAAATTGACAAGTGGGCTTAAAACTAAAATTGCATGCAAATGATTAAAAAAGTAATATTCAACTACTGTTCGATTACTTCTATATTTATATTTATTTAAACTTACTTAAATAAACATGGTAGTATATGGGTTTACTTCAATACAATGTTCAAAACATGTAACTATACAGTATGAATCATATTTCTCAAGAGGCCCAATTTAATTTGACCAAACATCAGAAAATGTACGATTAGGACTCAATCTGCATTCTGGGTGCTCAATACTCTACATTGCCAGTTTCATCTCTCCTTCTGTATATTAATTTGGACCAATCAGCAGGCACATAAGCTTAAAGCGACGGGTTGTGAACTCGGACAGAAAGAACGACCAGTGAGATGGTACTCGTGGTCAATCCCCAATCAGAAGCGGGTTTGGGGTTACGCTCCGCCACACAGTGGTGCATTTTGACGATTTCCTGGCCAAAACCTCTGAGAGCTATAGTATGTTTTCTAAAATTACCACCAAAATTATTTTGGATTATCTTTACGATGTAAGGGAGATGGGAACATAGTATCAGAATAATGCACTGCTTAATTCTGTGAAATATAAATATATATTTTTCTATATAAACTTCCTTAAATTTTATCAATTCACAACATTGACTTTAGAAACCCGTAGAGATTACTTACGTGTTAATTGATAACATTTGGCATAAAGAAGCATAGTGTGACGTACTAGGATGAAAAACACAGACGACTGTTCTGATTGATATATACAATATATTTACAGAATATTTACAATTAATGTACAAAGATTATAATACGAAAATCCAACCCCTTGGCAACCTTTCAGTTCTCTTAGCCGCGAAACCCCGCGACCGTCCCTAGGCCTTCGCCCAGAACCACTGCTTCGGAAGCAGCAAAAAGCAACGCGAGGTGCGAAGCTGTCGGACATAGAGTCCCGTAACTACACCAGTTACATGGCTTGTCGCCAAACCGATCTTCGACCCGAAGATCACGTGCAATGATAGCACTGGAGATACCTCTCGTCTTTCGACACCCAGCGTATCCCGCGAGGCGCCTGTCGGCGCGGCCTTAAATATCCGACGGCTCGCCCCCACCCTACAAGCAGCGGGCGTCATACGGCTCGCTGGCCAGCCTTTCCAGAGCTGCAACCGACATCTCTTAAACTCGCCCCCGCGCGCGTCCTTCCCAAGGAAATTCCAGCCGGGATTCCTAAGAGCTTTTCCAACCGGCGCGGCGTGGCGCCGCCGCTCTCCACCCCCATCCACATCCGGCTTAGCGCGGGTTTCCCCGAAGCGGCCCGACGCACCGGCGCTGGACCAGGCGACGCTACAATAGCATTGATGCCATCTCGTGCCCTCTGGCAGAGAAAATTCATATAGTGTCCGAACAACCGGAAAGGAAGGGCACATTTCTCCCTTCGGTGATATCGGGCTCAGGCAAATGGGACAAATCACCTTTGTTAATGAATTTTAATTTTCTTTTGGGAAGATCCCTCAAGCTATAAATGAAGGGATCAGAAGATCTCAACAGGCTATTAAACATGTCCTGGATTGTGTGCAATCTTGGAACATTTTCGTGAGAATCCTTCTCCATACCGTCTTATAACTTTGTGAATAGATTCTAGGCATGTAATACCATGAATACTTCGAAACATATTTCATGGCAGTTTCCAGAGCGTACTACTAAAAAAAAGAATGCTGATGGCGAATCCACTGGACATTGCCAATAAGTTTTTTTTAATCCCTTAATTATACCTGAGGAATCTATAGATTTCTCAAAAAAGCGTTTTGCTGAATTACCGTCGTTGCTATTACCATAATCCTGTTTGGAAAGCTCTACATTAAGACCCATTTGATCTCTGAATTGCATTTGAATGCGTTTCTTGTCTAAATTCAAACAGTAGTTACAATATTATTTCCTTTAAAAACAATATAATACTAGTTTTATAACAATAACAATGTATTGCCAGTCCGGACAGTCGAGATCGCTAAGGCAGTAGTGCCGTGGCGATCTCGGACGGAAGGATCGCGGGTTGGAGTCCCGCCTCGGGCATGGGTGTGTTTGTGTATGTCTATTTGTGTGTGCTGTCCAGTCATCCTTCATTATCAACATCATTCCATCTTCCATTCTTCCAGGGCTAACAATCCTGCGGTATAAAAATAGGATTCAGCCTAATGCTGATCCCCCTGATTAGTTACATGCAAGACTTGCAACGTGATAAAATCATAGTGATCCCGTGCATGTCCTGCGTGGTCCAAGATGGCCTATTCGCGAGCAACAAAATGTAATAGAAATAATTATTGGTATGCAACTTAGGAGTTAAGTAAACAGATATTACTTTGCGATCAATTGTATTTTTGGTTTAATTTTTAAACATTTAGAAAGTGTTACGATGGGTTTCTTTGATATCACGTACGTATTTGAACTTCCATCGAACGCACACCCTTCCTGAGGACGAGTTTTGATGAGACATATTATGTAAATTTTATTTTGATGTAAACATATTTGTGAAATAAATGTGCGTAATCCAGCCCAGAAGATGTAATATGTACGTAAATATTATGTTTATGTAAGATTAGTAAATACTCATAATCTATCACAAATTAAATATATTATTTTTTGGTTTATAATATTAAGTACACGTTATTTCAGTAAAAAATCAGAATTTTTTCCCAGGAATTGCGTTGTAAAAGCAGTTCCCGTTCTCAGGCCGGATCTCGAAGAGTGATATTAGGCGGTCACGCGCGCTCGACGAAGTTAATTCTTTGTAGTTACTAATGGGGCAAGTTGGAGCATGATTTTACAACTGGATTCGGAAGAGGACAGATTCAGCTAGTAAATGAAATTAGAAGCATTGCAGAATTCCACGAAATTGGTAACTTTCAGTCTACGTGAACTTACCGCTATTAAAATTATTATATTAATTTGATGGATTTTAGTATTTCATCCTACCTCGGTATTATGCATTAGTGCATTATAAAACAAACATGAAAATACTCTACAAACCTTCTGAAAGAGAATCCAGACAGACACACAGACAGACACACAGACAGACACACAGACAGACACACAGACAGACACACAGACAGACACACAGACAGACACACAGACAGACACACAGACAGATCACAGACAGACACACAGACAGACACACAGACAGACACACAGACAGACACACAGACAGACACAGACAGACAGACACACAGACAGACACACAGACAGACACACAGACAGACACACAGACAGATACACAGACAGACACACAGACAGACACACCGACAGACACACCGACAGACACACCGACAGACACACCGACAGACACACCGACAGACACACCGACAGACACACCGACAGACACACCGACAGACACACCGACAGACACACCGACAGACACACCGACAGACACACCGACAGACACACCGACAGACAGACAGATACACACACAGACAGGTAGACAGACAGACAGACACACAGACACAGAGACCCTCGACACACTCAGGAACGCATTTAATACAGCAAGGTGGAGTTCCATACTTACTGCGTTAAAAAACTGGGAGTTCAAATTTACATATTAAAAATAGTCAGAAGCTACTTCGAGGAAAGTACTTTACGAAACAGACCGGAATAAAAACGTATGGTATCTCGGGTGGTGTTCCGCAAGGCTCGGTACTTGGCCCACTGTTGTGGAATAGTATGTATGACGCCGTTTTGAAGCTCCAGGTGCCAGAAGGCGCAAGGGCTATTGGATTTGCTGACTATGTTGCCGTGGTAGTAGTCGACAAATATTCTGAAGAGGACACGCAGGTTGCCAACGGGCTGTAGCTAAGATTCGGCGGGGGCTAACGTCGGTGGGGCTCCAAATGGCCGAGCATAAAATAGAGGGTGTCTTGGTGACAGGCAGGAAAGCGAAAGAGGGTATTACTCTCAATGTTGGGGGTAGTAAAATAGCCTCCCAGCCGTCTCTAAGATACTTAGGAGTCCAAGGTGACGCGAGACTCCATTTCGACGAGCACTTGCGTATAGTCAACGAGAAAGCGTCTCGCATGGCTTCCGCCTTGGCACGAATTATGTCCAGCGTCGTGGGCCCAAGGGAAAGAAGCCGGAGGCTACTGTCCAGCGTAGTGAACTCAATGCATTGCTGTGCAGCGCCCATTTGGGTTGATACCTTTGGAATCCAGTCGTACGCCCGCGGTGCGGTGTCAGTGAACAGAAGGTCTGCTTTGATGGTGGCCCGGGCGTTTCGCACGGTTTCGTATGACGCTGTGTGTGTGATAGCCGACATGCTCCTTATAGATCTCGCGGCACAAGAAAGGGCCAGGCTGTACAGACGTAAGCGAGATGGAGCTACAAATATGACGAAAGAGAGAGGTGACTAGTGAAGGTGAGAGGTGAGGTGAATGGCTCAGTGGCAAAGGCAATGGACAGACACACACTGACAGACACACACACTGACAGACACACACACTGACAGACACACACACTGACAGACACACACACTGACAGACACACACACTGACAGACACACACACTGACAGACACACACACTGACAGACACACACACTGACAGACACACACACTGACAGACACACACAGAGACAGACACGCACAGAGACAGACACACACACAGACAGACACACACACAGACAGACACACAGACACACACAGACAGACACACACAGAGACAGACACACACAGAGGCAGACACACACACGCAGACAGACACACACAGACACAGACAGACACGCACACAGATAGACATATACACAGATATACATACACACAGATATACATACACACAAACAGACGGACGTTTTGAAAAAACACTTTTTCGGTATCAGGGGACCCCAAAACGTGAATTTCCGTTGGAATCTCGAAATCGATTTTCCGCTGCATTACGTAATTTTATCTATACTATGTATATTACTCCGTATATACGTATGTATTCGATAACGTAAAAAATTAATTAAAAAAGTAACCAACAACACGTGTGTTGTATATCGTTTCTAGTAAGCAGCAGTACGGCTATGAACACAGCAACTTTACAACCCGGGAGGCGCAGCGTTTGTTATCCCAAACCGTGAGCAAAAGAAGATTCACGTTCACAAAGCATTTGCAAACGCGCAATCTATCCGAGACACTGGCAGAACCGCTTCCATCTCGACGCCCGAGCGTTTAATTACACCCACGAACAGCATTCTCTGGCACTGCCACGCCCACCCTCTCCACCGGCACAGCGCGCATAATGAACTCGGTAATCCCGGCGCGCGGCGATTGCGCCTCCTGCCAGCGCTCCTCGGGGGCTCGTCCCCGCTCAGCAGGGGCGGGGCCGGGCGGGGCCGAGCGAGGTGGAGCGGAGCGGGGTCAAGCGGAAGGGGGCGAAGCGGGGCGGGACGGGGGACGGGGCGGGGCAAGCGGGACGGGATGGGCTGGTCGGGCGGGGCGAAATGGGACTGGGCGGGGCGGGAGGGGGTGGGGCAGGGCAGAGGAGGTGTGGCCGGTAAGCGCCCAGGCACAAATATTCCGAGTGCCAGCCCCAGCGTCCGTCTCCTGCCTCCTCCTGCCATTGCTTCACCTCCGTCTTTCCCCCCTTGCCAGCACTTCCCCCTCCGTCACCGCTTCCGCCCCGTTCCAATCGAACTCCTGGCAACGCCTCCCAATTCCGCCCCGTCCCTGACTCTAGTTCCTACCCCACGCCCTTCCTGCCCCAGCCTCCGCTTCTTCCCCCTCCTTTTCCTTCACATCCCCCTCATTCGCCGCCCCTTCCTCCGCTGCTCCTTCTCCGCCACCCCTCTCTCCCCTCCGCCCCTCCCACTCCTCTTCGCTTCCCTTCATTCCCCTCCGCCTCCCCTCCCACCCATCCGCCTCCCCTTCCGCCACTCCGCCTCCCTTCCACCTTTTCCGCCACCCCTTCCTCCGCCTCCCCTTCCTCGCTTCCCTTTCTCCATCCCTGCCTCCGCCTTCCCTTCCTCCGTCCCGCCGCCGCGCTGGCCTTCGCGTGGGAGTGGATGAGCGGCGCGGCGCGGCGCGGCGCGTGGCTGAAAGTGATCTCGCGGCGGCTGTACGAGCGAGATGGCGTATCGATTCAAGAAGAAGCCTCGTCAATTTGTCCTTTGATGGTGAGGAAGTTTCAAGGGCCTCAGATCAGAGTAAAATTGTTTCTCGGAGCGGTTGTGACCTATCGACTTGATACGTTGTGAAAAACATGAATAATTGCAATTTGCGCCACGGAATAATGAAAAGCAACACTTTTTTATTTAACAGTGTTAAATAGTGACAAATAAAGTTAAAAAGTGTTTTGGCGTACTAAGTCTACTACATCTCGAATTGAACGTAGGACGTACCTATTGCGTAACACTCGTGTGATACCATAAAAATTACAAGCATCAATGCGTCACTTTGACCCCATTATACAAAATGCACTATTCCACAAAATAAACATTTTGATTTAATAACATTTTCTTAAAGAGTTTCTTGTATTCATTCATGTTTCTTACTGCATAGTAAAACCGTACAAAAGCACAAAACTGTCGAAATATTAAAATGTCTACCAGACACTTTGCTGTTATTTTTCGCTGAAAACTGGAAATTGCATTGCAGAAATAAACAAAGACAACATATAAAAGGAACTGCATATATAACTTAAGGGTTATTGCATAAGGGAAGATGGATATCTTTAATCTTATCTCCAGGCGCGGAGTGAAATATTTTCACCCTGCTCTGTCGCTTGTCACGTGATGACACTAGCTCAAAACATGTTTCCTGTTGGGAAGACATGTGTCTTGTGTAAATATGTAAACATTGCTGTGTTATCTGGGTTAAGTCTTAGAACCAAGAGTTTTTTTACCAATATTTAATTACTGGAACTTATTTTGTGCTGTCACATGTGTATAATATGAATCCAATGTAATTTTTTGAAATGTATTTAATACAATCTACTATTTTCGAAAGCGAGAATAATGAATGATGCGTGAATTTTCTAGATAGATGACATAAAAACTTGTTTGAAATCCGCAAGGAATAGGTAATTAAAGTAGACCATAAATTTATTATAACATTAAGCATGGCATTGGACGAAAGAAGTCTGGATTATTTTTTATGCTGAATTATATTCTGAACATGGCCAAAATATACAAGGTAATGGGTTGGTTTCAAACTCTAAGCGTGCTTAAGTTCAATTTTTACTTTGAATCCGATGTTTCTTAGAAATTTATAGTTAAACGATCTCATCATTATAAAAATATAGCTCCCTCAACTTACTTGCATTACATATTACTCGAGGACTATTCGCCTCCAGACAATTATAAATTAAATACGATAATCCTGCACAGAATACTGTATTAAAAAAAATTAATTACCTTTTAATTTCTCGGGCAAGGTAACAAGCTTACTAGACCTCGCGGGTACTGCGTCCAGAGAAATTGGCGCGAGATTTAAAAGTAAGGATTGTACAAATAGCTACGGAGTGGCGGAATGTCTCTGGATTTCTTGCTCATGACAGCCTTTGGAAGAAGTTACATGACAGCTATTGTCACAAATTTAGGTATATTCATTTTCTTTTAAGGTAAAGATCCATTAAAATAAAATAATATCTCAGTCCGATTTCAAATTCTCAATTGAGATTAAATTAAAAAAAGAATTGAAAGTATTTTGATTTTGTAATCCTGTTTACTAAAGAGTGATATAAAAGCATTAACTTTCTACGTTTAGGTTAGGAAATTTAACAGACAAATATTATTGTCAGTTGAAAGCGTTCTGCATTCGCAAGCAAAAATTGTTAACTTTAGAGACTTGTTAATTTATTTCACATTATTGTTAAATACAATAAATAACTGAATGATTTAATAACAAAACACAAAACGAAAAGAAGGACAAACTGAGTTTATCGAGGCAGCTCTACAGAGCGATTTAAATCAAAAGAAAGTTCTTTGTTTTACAAAACATTGATTATTTCCTAATGAACTTAGCATTTTCCAAATTCGAAACTTTTATCTCGGAGGTAATTGCAGGTAAACGGAATCGACTAAAGGTCCTGTACATGGCGGTTCTTGTATTTATGTTAGAAATAAAATCGAATTTCCTTGACGGAATTAAATGTGTATTCCGTTGAAAATGTTTTTGAAATTTCTGTTGAATATCCTCCTTCGCTAAAAATGATATTATTTTGCATCTACAGGCCTCCAACAAAGAGAGCTACAGATTTTATTTTGTTCTTAGAAAAACTGGAGAGGTCAGCAATCGCTCTGTTGAATTCATTGTTGTATGAGGAGTCTTTAACATTGATTATCTGATCGAATCTCGCGAGAAAGAGCAGTTTCTCAATTTCATTAATTCCTTCAGTTTAGATATTACAATAAATGTACCAACACGGATCACACTGAATTCAATGAAGGCAATCAATCAAATTATAATTAACAAAACTCGATACGAAGTTGAAACAAAAGATTGAGGATACAGTGACCACGATGCACAAATTCTTACCGTTATTAAAAATGCGAACATTGACACAAGTAAATCATGTATGAGTAGATTGTTTACTAAAACTAATATGAAATTATTTATTGGTTACTAGCTGCAGGAGTCATGGAACGCGGCTTATAATGCTGTTGATACAAACAAATAATTTTTTTCTTTCAACGCATTTAATTAATTTTAACACTTGTTTTCTTCTTCTTCTTCTTCTTCTTCTTCTTCTTCAAAAAAGAAAATTAAATATTTCATGGGAAAGCAATTCTTGGATAACACAAGGAATTAGAACATCATGTAAAAACAAGCGAATTCTTTCTTTCGTTTCTAAGCATCATAACATATCGCAAGATTCCTCCCCTACTTTAGAAATACAAATCATTTGTTTAGAAAAGTCATAAGGCAGGCTAAAATCATGAAACACGATCAGGATATTTTGAATTAAAATAAAAACAAAAGTATTGTGCAATATAATAAAAAAATCGACCAAATCAACTAGAAACATTGGAGAGGATATTGTTTTTTTTTATAACGATAGAAATGTGAACGATCCGACGACAGTGGCTAGTCTCTTTAACCAATACTTTTTGAGAATTGCTGCCGATATCATCAAGTGTCTTCAGCTTCAAAAGTCAATATCAGACGTTTTTCCAAGAATTTTCGGCACAATGTTCGTTTCATATGAAATTCTGAAAGTAAACGGTAAACTAAAATATAAATATTCGGCAGATTGAGATGAATTTCCCAATTGTTTGTTTTTAGACCTATGCGTCTACCATTATACACCCGTTAAATTCACGTATTTAATGCATCCTTATGCACTAAACTTTTCTAGATATTTCAAAATAGCCAATACTAAGGCGATTTTAAAAAATGCAACAGAAATGAAATTCAGAATTCTCTGCCCATTTCTCTTTTGTATTTTTTCAAACTATTAGAGAGAGTTTTTTACGTATGAATGGAAACCAATCTCAGTAAACACGTCGCGCTTTCAGATTGCCAATATGGATTTAGAAGATCAAAATCTACGGAAACAGCCATATTTTCTAATGTCGCCTTGCGATTGCATAAAAACGAAGCCCCTACTGGCTTATTTTTATACCTTTCAAAAGCTTTTGACGTCATTGATCATAATATTTTACTTTAAAATTATATTCATATGGAATTCCTGGTACTGCCCTAGATTGGTTATATTCGTACCTTAAACAATGGTTTCAGAGAGTAGAAATACCTTACTGGAATAATGGAACATTATGAACACACCTTTTTTTCAACTCTTCGTCAATTGCATGTGGAGTCCTGCAAGGATCGATTTTAGGCCCTACTCTCTTCCAACTATACGTAAACGATACTCCCTCGACGATTCGAAACGGAAGAACTGTTCTCTTTGCAGATGATACGAATATTCTTGGAAATAAAGAAACTGTAAATAGTACAATATCACATTTTCAAATTTGTTCCGCAATAACAAATTAATAGTAAAGAAAAGAAAATGGTTACAATGCACTTTTCTTTTTGAAATAAACAATTCTGTACTCCATTGAAAATTAACGGTACACCATTGACTAATGTTATGATAACAACATGTTTAGGTCTCTCAATTCAGTCAAACCTCAAATGGAACGTCCATTTAAATAAATTGAACACAAAATTAAGTTCATTATGCTACGCGTTCAGATTTGTTTCAAATTCAGTCAGCCTCCATAATGTTGGTTGTGTATATTTTGCGAATGTTCATTCCCATCTGAGATATGTCATAATATTATAAAGAAATACATTTTATAGCTCCCAGACTTTCAGATTACAAAAACGAATGGTACGAATAATAACCAAATCCCTCCTACGTGATTCTTGTAAGCATCTCTTTATTAATCTATCATTACCTTGTCTGTTGATTTAAGAATCGGTGGTTTTTGTCAAATCTTACTTACTTAAGAGCGGGAATATGTTTTCAGAAAACGCCGATATGTATAACTATAACACTCGACGTAGTAATCATATTTATTAGGTGACAGTATCAAGAGCTCTCTACAAAAACTTCACGTACAATACTTGTACGTTATTTTACAACATTTACCAGAGGACATTTAAACGATTAAATTCGATAGAAAAGTTTAAATCCCAAGTAAAATCGTTTGTGCTGCATAACTGTTTCTATACAATTATATACTATTCTGAGCATCAAAAGGACATTAATTATAACATAGTTATTCAAATTATCGTTTTCCGCGTTGTCGCGGCAGGAAATATTATTCCTTCACAAAGAACATGATGAGGGATAAGAGTCCAACTTTATTGCTGATTTACCCTTCAAATAGATTTTATTACATCGGAGCGAATATTTTGTTAACAATCCTTGCAAGAAATTCTCATATTATTTCTGTATTCAAAATTGAAGTAGTCTATGGCTTAGGGTAGGGATCAAAGAATTATGAAAACGTACACAGAATTCACTTCTCTCCATACGACGTTACACAGTTTTTAACGGTTTTTGACGTTAAAATTTGTTTGGTTTTGAGTTTGGATGGGGAGTGCTCGGGTGTTACTTTTCGGTGTTGATACGTAAACGACCTATCTTGATTCGGAGGTAGTATTGCGGCTAAACAAAGGCGCTCCCTTTTTTGCAAAAGTGCCATAAGAATAAAGAACATTTTCTTTTCAACTCGGATTGCACATGCGTGAAAATGAAGGTGTGCTAACTACTAATGGGATAGAGTTATTGTGTGCATTTTGTGTGAGAAAATATGTGTGGATATTCGTCACACGTTTGAAAACAGCAAAGCACGTAAAAACATATTTCACTAAAAAAGTGGTAAACAGTTCATGCTAAAATTAAATACTCCAAACGAAACAACTAGTTCAACTTCGGGCCCCCAGTTGTCAACCTTTTATAGGGACCTTTGTGAGACTTTTACTTGTGCAGACATTCCACTGTATAAGTTAGGACATACTAAATTACGTAGAAATATATACAAAGCAAACTATTCCACATGAATCGACTCTGCTCCAACATTATGTTCCATTGATTTATGAAAAATCTGTACAAGACATTCGTGATTCTATTAAAGATAATCTCATCGGGATTAGTTTTAATGCACATAAACGATCAGTATGTAATGTAATTGTTGGTACTCTTGCTCAAAATGAATTTGCAAATGCTTACCTTCCAACGATTGATGAAATAGCAGCGACAAATCATACAACAACAGCGAAAGTGTTCAATAATCAATGTTGTTTTTGTGGTACGAAGGATGTATATATGAAAATGTAATTTTGATCATATATGATGCGGCCCCATGATTACGGCAGGAGGGGGGCTAAACTTCTTAATAATGAATGATTCATGTAACATGCTTGGCTCGTGCAGTTCACCGCCTGAGCGAAACTGCGCTTAAATTTTCCTACTGTCAATTCTTTAATATCAAACGTTAAAAAGTTTTCCTTAAATCTCCAAGCAGAGTCAATTTGTTTAAACAATTGGCTCCGAGAGTTCCACTTTCTCCTGAACCTATCTTTGCGAGATGGGGAACCTAATAGTCTGATATATATTATTGTCAACATTTTGACATTATTGAGAATGTTTTGAAAGAACTTCATGAAAATGTAGCAGGAAAAATTGTTGAAGCGAAGGTTGCTGTATGTGAAGATGGAGTAAAGGGGGACTTAATTTATATAAACACTCACTTCAACTGCATTTACATAGGTGTCACAGCGCTCCAACAAAATGACGTGCCACTTAGGGTCATTCCATGCAAAAAAGGAGATTGTATGACAGAACTCCTTCAAACTGAAAAATATTTTGGGATATTGTTGTTCATGATGGTCAACATAGTCCATAGTCCAGGTACAATATTAAACTTTTCTAACTCGCCTCGTAACGCCTCGTCTCGCCACGTAAAATAAGGCATTAACTAACTAACTAACTAACTAACTAACTAACTAACTAACTAACTAACTAACTAACTAACTAACTAACTAACTGATTGTTCGGCAAAACACTTAAAATCTAGGATTTCGTGACAACATCCCAATATTCTTTATTTTTTGCCATTATATACATGATTCTAAATCGTTCTAAAAGTGTGTGAGTATATGTAAGACACATAATACAATTATTCATTAAATATCAATTTTATATCGTGTTATTGTTTATAGAAAAACAATAAAACACTTCTTTAAAACGTAATTACTCGCAAGAAAACCATTTTAAATTTATGAGAATCTGCTATAATATTGTATTCAGGATGTTCTAAAAGTTATTAAATTTTCTTGATGATATCTTTTAAGGAACAAAAATTATCATTGAAAACTCACCTGAGCTGAAATGGGGAGTATGCAACCCGCCGCAACCATTGTTGCAGCGGCTCTGTTCGCGAGGCCCCTGATGGACTACTCATTTATATGTACTACGTTCCCTAGGCACTTTAGTTGAATTTGATACATGTTTTATTGAAAATGTGTTATCACTGCCTGGAATGACACAGATTTTATAAGAAATTGAAAAAGCGCGAAATTTTTGTTGCGTCTTCCTACAATTATAATATTGATGAGAGATTTTCTTCTCAATGAAATCTGTTGCTTAAAGACAGATCTTAAATAAGTTGATTCAAATTCAACTTTTCGAAAATTTGAGTAGTTTTTTGTGTAATTTTGCGCAAAATGTAGGCAATTTATTTCTAAAAACCGCTTCTTTTTTTTTAAATTTTATCCTCATATGTAATAAGAGGCGGTAAAAAATATTGTACTAGTCCCATTTTTGGCTTTTATATATTTTCGAAAATGCCAAAAAGTTAACATTTGAAAACTACAAAACTGGATATAGCAACTTTTGCTTTAAATAAATGCTGGTGTAAAAATCATCTCTTTAAAGAAGGACATCTACAATTTTTTGAAAAGATATGATTTCACTTAATTCATGTCTGAAATTTATTTAAAAAGAATAGCTCCAAATTCGCTCTAAATTGTTTCATTACGTTTCCTTCTCATATGTAATAAGGTAAAAACTATGATGCTAGTCCCATTTTCAACATTTGTTCCGAAATTTTCGAAAATGCCAAAAAAAGTGAATAGTTTAAAGTTAGAGAATTGGAGAAAGTGATTTTTGCTTTAAAGAAAGTATGTGTAAAATTTCAGATCTTTAAAAACGGGTATGTACAATTTTTGGGAAAAACCAGCTGATTTATTACAACAGACTCTGCTTAAAGCGAGAATAGCTATCTACAATGTGTTGTTTTTAAATGTTCCCTATTTGCCATTTTGGAAAAAAAAGATCATAACTGAAAATGGGACTAGCACCATATTTATTTCCGTTAATACATGCATACGAGGATAAACTTTCATGAAAAACCTTGGAGCGGGTTTTGAGAAATAAATTGCCTACATTTCAGTGCAACCTAAAACAATTATAATATAAAATATATTTATGTTTGTATATTTCTGTAATTATTACAGTGTATATTACACTGCACTTACTTTTGTTTTTAGATACATTTCATCAAGTGCTTCGTATAAGAACGTTTTTATTTCATTAGATGAAAAATCTTTCGATTTTTGTCGTTTGTGTCCATAAGATTTTCTTCGTAATGAAGTATTTAATTTTCCATTCTTGTATATACCAATCTTGGGTTTAATATTTAAGGTAGACTTCAAAATTGAATAAAGTGTCCACAATGTCAAGGATTTATTTTTTCCGCTAATTTCTCGAAATAAATAAGCAAAACATTTTCTGAATTTGTATTAATGTTTTTGTTTTTTCGCCACTCCATAAACTGCTGTTATAATTTTTCGTACACCTCTTGTGGTTTTTGCAGCAATAATTCCGACGTCATTTTCGATTTTTCTCTTATTTCTGAAAGTGTCAACTCCGTCTCTGACTCACTACACATTTTAAAATAAAGAATTGGCCGTTTTTTATGGACAACCACACGGCAGCAACATTTAACACACAATGATTTGCTATCTGAAATTAACATCGGCCAAATGGCCCCTCCAATAACTGGCATTGCGCTAATCAAAGAGGATCAAAGTGAAATAACGATCCAATTTATTTTAAATAATATTCCACATAAAAATTACTAATAATAAAATAAATTGCAACTGACAAACATAATGTAATATTAAATGCTATTTTAATGTACACAATTAAATGTTACATTTACGAGAACGATTCTCAATGATTTATTGAGAGTCATTAGTTGGTTTGTAAACTTTTCTGTGATTGGTCAAGGACCTGTATCGTAATTAATATGATTATGCAACGGGTTACAACCTTGAAATGCAAGAATTATACAATGGAAGAAGAAACATGTAATGTTTTGAATCCAAGAAAATGCCAATTTTATAACTTTGACCCTTTCTATTGTAGTACTGTCAATAGAATAGTTATTAATTAAAGAGGATTTATTAGGTGTAAAAGTAATACGTTTACCTTTGATTGGGTTTACTAGTTAGTGATTTTTGTACACCATTGTTGAAATGAGTTGAGATCTTCTTGAATTGAGAGTGGGGAGAATTGAAGTCATTTACAGAGACTATTGATCGAAAGTGTTTCATGTCATCAGCAATAATCGAATCTGGCTATTGTATATGATTTTTGGGATATCATTAACAAAAATGGAGAAAGTTAGAGGACTAGTGTAGCCCTTGAGGGACACTAGATGTAACATTACATCACAATAGTTGTAAATTCTTTCAATCGTGGTTGGATTTTCAAGGTAGTTACATAAAATTTATACACATTTCATCTTATTCCAAAAGTATATATCTTTTATTTGTGGATAGAATGGTCTTCTTTCAAATGCCCTAGAAAAATTAGTATAGATTAAGCCAACTTGCTTTGTCAAGCTCTTGTTGAATATAATTTGCATAAATCAAGGCTTTAGTTGTAGTACTTTTACAAGTTTTTAAACCGTGTTGGCAGTCATTAATGTACTCTTTTAGTTAGGAATAGAAGAATTTGCAAAAAGAGTTTTCAAGAATTAGAGGGATGATGTTTAATAGTGAAATAGGTATATAATTGCTTATAAACAATTTATCACCTGATTTATAGATTGGGATTATAATACGGCTTTTCCAGATAGTTGGAATATGACCTTCAGATAAGGAACGATTGAATAATATCTACAGTAATGGAGATTTAATGGTTTTAATTAATATGGTACGAATTCAATCGGATCTGGCTGAATTGTTGATATAGAAGTCATTAATGTGTTGAAGTATTTTCAAGAAATTTCTGCTTGAAGTTAACACAAATTATAAAAAAAATTCTCAGGAATGGCTCTAAATTATTTTCTTCAATTTTTTCCACGGATAGAGCAAAGAGCTGTTAAAAATTAGGGCAATTTTATTTTTCGTTCAATTCTCTAAATTTTCTACAATTCAATGTAACCCATAGTGGGAAATACTATTAATATTTTAGCATCGGCAAACGTGTGTAAGGTGTAGGGAGTGCGTGGAGTAGCGGTTAAAGCGCATGGCGAGATAACTATGTGGACCCGAGATCGAGTCTCAACCCGGAGAAAAAATGACCTGTTACAAATAATGCAAGAACGTATATGCTGTTGTAACATTACTAGTTAATTCCTTCCCTACTACGTACTTAGTAGTCAAGAGAAAGTATTATAATGCCACAAAAGTGATATTTTATTGAATGTTTCGATGTCTCGGAGATCATACTTCTGGAAGGTAAAAATTAATTTAAATTATCTTATCAAATCATTTAAACTAGCACGAAGAATTTGCCCACCAAGGGAACATAATATGGAAGAGAAAAATTAGTCAACTTATGCATTGATAATAATTGAGTAAAAATTTTGACACTTCATTCACGCCAGATTTATTAATTTGCTAAGTAAACAAAGTCTTTCAGTGAAATCATCTCCTATTTTAACGTTCGTGACTAAATGCAATTTCCTTGCACGAAAGGTCACGGAATGTAGTCTGCGAGTAAGAAATGTTACGATAATGGACCTGTGTTTACCATCTACTTTTACTCCCCCCTGATAGGGCGGGTCGATATGAGTTTTATAATGCCAATATCAACTTTCATGCTTTTCCATATCTTTCATTTTAGCGCACTTTATGTTGATTTCGACATGCTCCTAACAATTTTAAGTATTAAACATCAGCCAACCTCAAATACTACTATTTCCGTATTTATGTTTTTATAATAATTTGTATATCTTTAAAATACTAAAAATATTTCTTTCAGAAAAGATGCTAAATTCATGTAGAAATTATTAATGATGTCACTAACAATACTCTATCAAATTATTGGTTACACACATTCTGCGTATTCTATATACGCATTTAGTGTAATCGAAAGTGTGATAAATTGATAGTGAGATTATTTTTCTCGAAGGTTTTGTTTCACTTCAACGCACGCATTCCTCTAAAAAACAGAATTAAGCATTTCACGGAGAAACAATATTTGAATAACACACGCCATTACAACATCGTGTAAAAATAAACGAACTTTTTATTTAATTCCAAAACATTACAATGTATCACCTGGCTTCCATGTGTAGTTCCGAAAATACAAAAGCATGTTGAGAAACGTAATAGCACAGGTAACAAAAACGAAAGATGATCAACATTTTTTGAACCTTTGAGATACAACTAAAGCAATATGGAATATTGATAATAATTCGACCACTTCATATTGATTCTTTGTATAGAATGTTGTTATAAAGGATAATGACAAACCGACCCGATAAACATTGCAATTCTCTTCAATCAACGCTTTTCGAGAGTTTTTCACAAAATTTCATTGCGAACAGCACAGTGTTTAAATGTTCAATTTGTGTTTACGTAAAGAAAGTAATATTCGTGAAACAAAACGAAAACTGTTCGTATTTATACAATAAAGGCTCTAGATAAATAGTTTTGAAAAAGTAGGTTCTAAGGAAGTATAAGTCTTAGAAAACCTAAGTCTATACTTCATTGTGTTCGGGAGAACACGCTATGAATTAAGCTGTGCTCTTACACAAAGTCAATAAAAAACATACATTCCATTAGCACATTCGGTCGTTTTAAAAGAATCACACTAAAGTATGGATGTAATCCTCGGAAGCACTGGATACTCACAAATGTCACATGTGCGCAAATTTTAAATATG
>BLKR01016201.1:0-34215 GCA_011170035.1 Teleogryllus occipitalis | reverse complement strand
CAGCAGCGCTGTATAGTCTGCGGATCCTATAATCCCTTATAAAGGTAATAAGGATTATAATATATCGTGACCCATTGACCCAGCAAGCCGGACGCTAAGATCTTTGCAAGATATTAAAGTAGAGAGAGAAATTTGTATATCTCAAAATGGCGCCCAACGTGGGGCATAATTTGTTATAATTTATAACAATTGGTGACACGGATAAAATTAGTCTTATAAATTATAATAAAGTGATCCAAAGGGAATCTGAAATTTATGGATTGACATTTGAAATTAATTGTTAATTATAAGAAAGAGCCAAGACCATTTCATTGGTGTGATTTTAAAATAATTCAACAGAGAGATTTTAATTTGTATTAGAATTCAAAATGGATACTAGGAGCAAAAAATTGCGTATGGAGAATGTTAATGTAGATGATATGGCGTCTGCTAATACTAATCCCGAGGGAGAAATCTCGCGTGAAATTATTGAGATTGAACCAAAAGAAAAGGAAATAATGGCTGCACCGTTAGGAAATATGGACCCTAATAATTTAATTCTTAAAATGTTAGCAGAAATGAACGCAAAACTTGAGCATAATAATACTAAATTAGAGGGAATTACTTCAGATATGAATACTAAATTAGAGGGAATTACTTCAGATATTAATACTAAATTAGAGGGAATTACTTCAGATATTAATACTAAATTAGAAAAAAATAACGCTAAATTGGAAGGAATGACATCGAAAATGTCATTAGAATTGAAGAATTTTCGTCAGGAAAAACACGAGGAAATAGTGCAATTACGGGTGGATACATCGGCTGAATTCAATATTATTCATTGTAAAATTGAGTCTTTTAATAATCAAGTCGACCAAATGCAGAGGGAATTAAAAGAATCTGGCGACAAAATTAATTCCAAAGTTAATAATTTACAGGAGAGCGTTGTGACATTGGGACATTTACATGACCAACAATGCGAAAAGTTGACAATCGTCGAATCGCGGGTAGATAACTTAAACGCAATGTCGCTTCAACATGGCGAAAAAATTGAAAACATAGAATCTAAATTAGTTAATTCGGATAGTAAATTAGAAAAACGAATACAGGAGGGACTTAGAAACATTAAAATGGTGCAAGAATCTGAATCTGGGAAATACATGTCGGACATTAAGGACAAGATTGAACAGTTAGAAATGAATTCATACGTTCGCAGGGAAATATAGCAATAAATGCATCGGCGCTTGTAATACCAAGCCACCTAAAATTTCATGGTGATATGAAAGAACAACCGTGGTCGTTTATTTCAAAATTAGAGAATTATTTTATGATAAATAATATCCCTGAAAGATTAAAATTGCATATAGTAGAACAAGCCATGTCGTCCAAGGCACATCATTGGTTGACCTCTTTAGTACCGGAACCGACTAATTATAAGGAATGGAAGGATAAATTCTTAAAAAGATATTGGAACGAAAGTCACAAGTTTGATCTAAAATACAAATTAATGAGTGAAAGGTATAAGAAGGGTGGAGCCGAGAATATGTGTGACTTCGCAACACGTAAAATAGCAGCATTCAAGGCATGCGAAGACAGAATGGATAGCAATGAATTAATTAGAATTATTATTCGTCAGTTGCCTGTAAATATCCAAAATTTATTGTGGAACTCCATGCCTATTGATTCTGAGGATCTGGTCGAACGTTTAAGTCGATTCGACCAGACATTGAATAGTGATTATGATCGTAGTAACGGGTATCAATATAATGAAAGCAGGAACGAGAACAACAATGGAACGGGAAAAACAATGAATAATTACAACCGCCAAGGAAATTATAGCTCAGAAAGAAAGGATGACAGGGGAAATAGTACTAAAATGGAAAATAAAAAGACAGGAAACGGGTATCCGCGGAGGTTCAAAGAGGACAATAAACGGGGACATGTGGAAATTAATGCGATTGAACAGGAAAACTCCCAGTGTTCGAAGTAAATGGGCGGGATACTTCGAACGATGATAATGAGGGCGTGATGGTTCTTAAGGAGTTGAATAGCACTGAAGTATCGGCGGAAGATTTATTAAGGGAAGATACGGACGAACGGGCGGAGAATAGCACGTGTTTAATTTTGAAGGGGATATTTCGGAATATACCTGTAGACATTTTAATTGACACAGGTGCTAATGTTTGTGCAGTGTCGGAAAAATTATATGAGCAGTTAAAGAAAAGGGAAATAAAATTGAGGAGCTACCCACTAGGAGTTTGGATATTCGGACAGCTAATGGAAGGCGCATCGAAACGAGAAGTCGGCAAATTTGGGTGGAAGTGGAAGTCCAAGGGATGACAATTCAGTTTCCGGCAATTGTAGTGAAGAATTTGATTCGTCCAATTATTTTGGGGATTGATGGCCTAAAATGTATGACGCCAAGGTCGACATAGGTAACAGGAGTATATTGTTACGAGGTGACAAAGGGCAACAACATTGTTTAGGGATCAAAGACCAGGAGGGCGAAGATATGTGTATTTGCGATATTGCGGAACAAATTGAAGAGACCAGGGACCAGATCCACGCGGCAGCAGAGGGCGCGGTCGACGAAAACGGAATAGATGCTAGTGAAGCAATTGAAATGTTAGTCAATGAATATAAAGATGTTTTTGGAAGTTCAAGGGAGCCGGTAAAGGGATATCAATTTAAAATTGAATTGATGGATGAGGAACCTTTTAATCTGAAACAATATCCAATCCCCCATGTATATAAAAGCGAAGTACGTAAACAAATAAACACGATGCTTGAGGATGGTATAATAAAAAAATCGATGACACCGTATGTAAGCCCAATAGTGATAGTTCGTAAGAAAGACAATAAGATCAGATTTTGTGTGGATGCTAGGAAACTCAATAGCAAGACCATCGCTCGTCATGAAAAACCGCCGAAATTAGATGAAATGATGTGGAAGGTAAAAGGAGCTCGGATATTCACGGGACTGGATTTTACTGCGTCGTACTGGCAAATTGGACTACACCCAGAATCGCAAAAATTTGTCAGTTTTTCATTTGAAGGCAATACGTATAGTTTTCAGAGGATGGCCTTTGGATTAAAGAATAGTGGCGCAGCTTTAATCAGTTATTTGGACGATGTAATACCGGATGAGCTAAAGGAAACTACTCTCATGTACGTCGACGATATTGTGTTATTCTCTACCAATATGTTTGAACATTTAAAGAAGTTGAAAAAACTATTCGAAATCTTTCGGAAGTATAATTTAAAATTAAATATTGGAAAATGCCAATTCGGGAGGAGGAATATAAAATTTATGGGGCACGTCATATCGGATCAAGGAATGTCGATGCAAGATAAAAAGAAAGAATTGATTAAGAATTTTCCACGACCTCGGAATGTAAGGGAAGTTAGAAGATTGATTGGGGTGTGCAATTATTATTCCCGGTTCTGCAAAGGTTATTCAGAAATTATTCACCCAATAATAGAATTGCTAAAGAAGGGGAGGAAATGGGCATGGGATACAAAATGTCAAGAGGCGTTTAAAAAATTAAAAGAACTATTTGAGAAGACATTTTTGATCAGTTATCCAGATTTCGACAAAAGAATGTATCTACAAGTGGATAGTAGTGGATTTGCCATGGGAGCTGTGTTGTTCCAATACGACGAAAAGAATAAGCAGAGAATAATCGCCCTAGAAAGTCGTGTTTTGACTCTTGGCGAACGACGTTTTACTATCAGTGAACGGGAAGCTTTAGGAATCGTGTGGGCTACGCAGAAATTACGGGCTATATTAATTGGACGACCATTTACCGTCATTACGGACCACAAGGCCCTAATTTTCTTAATGAGAAGTCATTTGAATAACGATAGATTGTTGAGATGGTCACTATGGCTTCAACAATTTGATTTTAACATCCAATATTGTGAAGGCCGTGATAACGTTTTGCCCGATTATTTATCGAGAATCAGGATAAAGGAAAAGGAAGGTAGTGTGGAACCCGATATTAATGCTATCCAGTTAACGGAAATACGACCGAAATGGACGAAGGAGGAATTAGCGAAAATTCAAAGAGAGGATCCTGTGGGGAGGCAAATAATTGAGCATTTTTCGGCAGAGGATAACGACCGACGGCAGGATGATCCGAAATTTTCAATGTGGAAGATGTACGAGGGGGTATTATTACATCGGATTAGGAAACGAGGGACGCAGTATCAAATTTGAATACCAGAAGCGCATAGGCGAGAACTGATTCCATCTACGCATCAAGATTTCGGCCACTTTGGATGTAACAAAATCGAAGTAATACTAAGATCAAAATGCTATTGGAAAGGCATGGGGCGACAAATCCGTAAGCAAATCAGTAAGTGTGACGTCTGTCAGAAAACCAAACAGCCCAATAAAAGGTATGAGGGGAGCAGCAAAGCGATAATACCTACGTCAACTAGGGAAATATACGCTGTGGATCTTTATGGACCAATGCGAAATCCAAATTTGGGAATCAATATTTGTTAGTAATAATGGATGTTTTTTCTAAAATCACAAAATTATACCCCATTAGAAAGGCGAATGCACAGAGTTGCATTACGCAATGCCACAAATGTTTTGAAGAATTCGGTATACCTAAAAAAATTATTAGTCATCTGGGGACGCAATTTACTAGTGGAAAATGGGAACAAGACATGAGAAGAATTGGTATCCAAATATGTTACACGACGGTACGAAATCCTCAAGCTAACCCCAGCGAAAGAATTATGAAGGAGATCTCGCGCTTATTTAGAGTTTACATTTCGGAAAGCCATAACCGATGGATGGAGGCCGTTCCAGTATTGAACTACGTTTTGAATAATGTTCCGCATGGGAGCACGCGAAGCACGCCTATAGAGGTCCACATGGGTAGGAAAGAAAAAAAATGATCCGTTTCGAAGGATTAGGATACCTCCAGAAATAAGTGGGATCCCAGATGATGTGAGAGATACGCGAATAATTTATGACAATTTGAGGGAGGCAGCAGCCAAAAGAAAGCTAAAACAGAAGCAATGCTTTCGAGGCGAGTATAAGGAGGGTGATGAAGTGTTAATTAGAGTACCTCAAGTGTCGTCAGCGGATAAGAAGCTATTTTATAAATTTTTCCCGTTGTATAAAGGTCCGTACCGAATTTGTAAAGTATTAAGCAAGAATGCCGCGATTTTGAATGATGAAAACGGACGACAAATGGGAACATATAACTACAGGAACATGAAGCCGTATATGAGGGACGACACGCATGATTAAATATTCTGGTCATGACAGAGATTTGTAAATAGTTGTAAATATTAGGAGTAATAGTTTTTCTTTTGTTATTGTTTTGTTATTATGTGTATTTTGTCAGTATGTGTAGGGAGTTTAATTTAATGTGTATGTGTATTCAATGAAGTTAATGGGGAGCAAATAGTAGGCAGAAACGGTTATTAGAATACCTGGTGAAATGGTTATTGTTGGCACATTCCGAAAGGAAAATGTAAATAGTTTAAAGGCAGCAAGAAACAAGACCTAGTGCAGTGCAAAGTGTAAAGTGTTAATGTCGTTTAGTGCGAAGAAGCAAGAAGAAAGTGTTCAGTTTTAGTCTTGTCATTTAGTTAGGTTGTAGCAAACCAAATGACGCTTGGAGAGGGGAAGCTGTGACATACCGATATGTCACATAAATATAAACTAACATTTATTTGAAGACAATATGGTGGAATATTCATTAAGAAGTTTAGACGATCGAAAGGTCAGCTACATCAAAATATAACGATCGCATGGATTGGCTGGGTGAGAGAAGGACGGTCAAATGTTATGAAAAAAAAGAAGGTAGTTTAATACGAAGCTTCGAGGGGTGAATCATGCAGGAAGATTTCATTCTGACCGGCATCGCGTGTCTGAACGGATCGTAGGTCGTGAGAGGGAGCGAGTGGAGTGCAGATATTCAGAGTCGGGTTTTTAGATCGTGAAAGTTTAAGGACAGTAAATAATATTGCAGATATTGCATGTGGAAGTAATATTGATGCATAAATTGGAACTTTGTCGGGAGTGGTGATTGAGTTATAGGTTTCGGGACTATGTCATAGGACGTAATCGGGACTGATAATTTTGATAGTTTGACACCATCTTGGATAGGAGCAGAAGAGGATTTCTTGGAACTTTGGACTACGGCAAGCTCGCAAGATATTTCGACTGAGAAGTCTTCGAGGGACATCAACGAAGAATAGATAAGTTAACCGCGGTATAAAACTCTAAATTCAAAGATATCTTAATAAAAGGCCTAACATCAAAATCATTATTAAATTCACTATATTGTTTACAAAAAGGTAACAATAAACTTTGTTAAATTTTGTTCTTTAGAAAAGAAAGTGATCTTTCATTTAGTCAATTCAAACAGTAATGAACTAGGAATTAGAATCATTCTATTTCAGATTCCCAGCAGCGCTGTATAGTCTGCGGATCCTATAATCCCTTATAAAGGTAATAAGGATTATAATATATCGTGACCCATTGACCCAGCAAGCCGGACGCTAAGATCTTTGCAAGATATTAAAGTAGAGAGAAAATTTGTATATCTCAATATATATATATATATGTCATATATATGTCACCTCGGACACTCCACAAAGTCAACGGCGATCCGTCTTCAGACGTGTCGGGATGTAATTTTAAATTCCCACGGGATATCTTGTCTAGGAAATGGTTCTTAGGAAAAACACACAAGTATACAATTTTTTTTCGTTGGAAACGAAACAAAGTCCAGAATTTTCTTTGTCCATGGAACTCAAATTGGCACTTAGAATGTCAAAATACTAACATAACATTTTTATTCTTAACAACAGAATACTATTTATTCATCTCAGTTATATCTCTTTTTCTTAACTGATGAAAAATCTTCATATTCATTCAAGGTTTAATGCTTTTTCTGAGCTTAAAGATTTTTCGAAGTCCCTTTACTTTATTCCTTGTCCTAAATTAAAACATTCTACTAGATTAGAAATGCACAACGTATTTGTTCCATGCTGGTTTTAATTTTTTCTCTTGAATGATAATTTCTATCACCAACTGGTTTGTCTCAAAGAACGAGGCAAAGATAGTAGTCGACTATTCTGAGCTCACGTTAAAGAAATAATACGTATATTCACTCTTAAAAGCTGAAAACTGCAAGTATGAAATTGTATTAAATAAAGAAACAATGAATAATATAATTTGTATAAATTTTTAATGAGAGTTCTTTAACACAATCTCCGATAAACTTCTAGTATTTATCTTACGCAATAAAGTTCACCATTTTTGCACTCTTGGTTCTTTTCAACTTCTGTTACTTTCTGAATGATCAATTACTTTAGATTTCAAGGATATCTTTTCTAACTTTTTGATCAAATTTTGTCTCACCTACTACAGTTTTATAGATACAAACACATAACAAAATGGTAGCCTTCTTTATCTGTGTATTTTTATTAATTTCGTGTAGCAGTCTTCATTCTCCTGTTTCGTAGATCCTAGAACAAAGCACTTCAAATCTTATTTAGTTGATGTGACCTATTGTTGAGCAAATTGCGCTCTCGATCAACGTTGCTAACGTAATCACCATCAAGTCCTGCGACCATCGACATCAATCACCAACTAAGAAAGAGAGTTCTGGTACTTTTGGTAAAACATTCCTTGTGTTCTGAGTCGACAATGTGGTGATTTAAACTGTCGATTCGAGCAAGCAAAAACCTAAAAGGATGCAAATTTTGGTGTCCTCTGAGCTCGAAAAATGTCTATCTGCACGCTTTGTTGTCTTTCGACCGAATGAAGTATTCTGCTTCTCTTCGTGACAGAACATTATCAACTGCTCAACGTTGTACCGTTAATTCTGGCCTCAAAGCTTTCCAAATGGATCTTGCAGTTTTTAACTAATACTCCCAATAATAATAATTTCTATTTATCAATAAGTTTTTCTATTGGCATTTGTTTGATATTTCAACATTTCCGATACTCATCTACGTATATAAATATACTGTTTGGTTCACATTTCCCATTAGCCTTTTGATTTCATGACCCGCGGAAGCCATATCAACTCTCGACTGTTTACTTCAACAACCAAAAGCTCAACTACGTCCCAACAACAAATTTACCTCCCACCTTAAACCTATAAACCAGTAATTATTAATATCCAATAATGTAGCAAAAATAGTTCAATTAACTGAAAATAAAGGGGGAAAACATGTACTGTTGATGGTTGAAGACAATCCCAGAGGGAACACCCTCCCTTTCGTTAAAACTAGGTTTTAGTGAAAGGGAGCGTGTTCATTTTACTGTGTATTGTTTATTGTTTTATAACTTTTATAACTCTTCTGTAAAGTGGTTAATCCTCCGCATCAGGAAAAGAATAACAAACAAAACAAACAAAGAAATAGATTCACTAGGAGAGTGCCTGCGGAGTCAACAAGGGAAAATCAACCGATATCTCTTTTTTTGGTAAAACTAGATGGTGGTGGCTCGGCACCATGGGAAGTGTTCATGAACCGGTTCGTCTTATTCAGTGCTCTTGGGACTCTATTTTGAGTCTCTATTGAAATGGGGGGTCTGGTGGGGACACAACTAAATGAATATGGCAGTGATGACAACGGACAGCGGAGGCTTACTAGCACTTTCCGGAGCGATTACAGCGATAGAGTTTGAAACATTGCACTGAGGTACCGTAGTGATAGCAACCATAATGTTTTAAACCACGTTGGATATCGAAAACTGCAACGAATGGAATGACGAGGGTTCAACTCACTGGCACGCCCATGCTCAATGTTCGCCAACAAGAGCAGCGCATGCAGCAGGTATAAAATCGGTGACTGTGAACTGTGAATGATGGGGAAAATGTAGTATGTCGAATTAATACCTATCTTTGGTAATAATATTGACGACAATGTGTGTGAACGCTGGTTATTTCCAGACGTTTTGACATTTGGATTCACTGTTGTACGGATACAGACCGGGCACAGATGTATAGGTCTCTCTCACAGAGACCCATTATTTCAGTATATAGTCATCTCACTCTTTCGTCCATTTTCGAGAGCGAGTAGTTTCGGTCACGTCGATTGAGATCACTGCTAGCAGCAGTCGCTCTCAACAGGACAGTCCTCCATTCCGCGCTGCCAGGAGAGATCAAGAACCTTCAAGGAACATGACCATAAATTTGCATTAATGATCTTTGAAAAGCAAAATCTTGCTGCAAGCCCGTTTCACGCTGAACAAGTAGAACAATCCAGATTACAAAATGTTCATACAGAACGAATGTTTTAAATGTAGTTTTCAATGTTGTAAATATAGTTGGTGACCTCTTCACAAGGGTATTTGTTCAGAACTTTCGGTCGATGTAGAGAATCTTAACACGCTGGGCGCAAGGAAGCTTGTACTGCCTCATCTCATCACATTCAACGATGTCTCTCCCGCCAAAGCACGGAACAGCAGGCGAGCCCTAGGGAAGCGGCGTCAGCGGAGATAAGAGCTGTCTCTCCCGCCAAAGCACTGAACAGCAGGCGAACCGTAGTGAAGCGGCGTCAGCGGGGAGAGGAGCTGTCTCTTCCACCAAAGCACTTAACCGCTGGCGAGGCTTAGTGAAGCGGCATCAGCGGAGTAACGGGCGGTCTCCCCCATCAAGTTACTGAACAGCAGAAGAGCCCAAGGGACGCGGAGTCAGCGGACGGGGAGTCAGCGGAGCCCAAGGGACGCGGTCAGGCTCTGCACCGCCACAGCACCTCCGCGCCCCACGCCAGCGCCGCTACACACAGCCCCGCCCCCAGGCACAGCAGCGGCCCAACTATCTGCTCCAGGCGCAGCGCCCGCGTCCGCCCCTTTTCCTCGCCGCCCACCAGCACACCCGCCGCCACCATTCGCCATCGCTGCGCGGTCAGGCTCTGCACCGCGACAGCACCTCCGCGCCTCACGCCAGCGCCGCTACACACAGCCCCGCCCCCAGGCACACCAGTGGCCCAACTATCTGCTCCAGGCGCAGCGCTCGCGGACGCCCCTTTTGCTCGCCGCCCACCAGCACACCCGCTGCCACCATTACCCATCGCTGCGCGGTCAGGCTCTGCACCGCGACAGCACCTCCGCGCCCCACGCCAGCGCCGCTACACACAGCCCCGCCCCCAGGCACACCAGTGGCCCAACTATCTGCTCCAGGCGCAGCGCTCGCGGACGCCCCTTTTGCTCGCCGCCCACCAGCACACCCGCTGCCACCATTACCCATCGCTGCGCGGTCAGGCTCTGCACCGCGACAGCACCTCCGCGCCCCACGCCAGCGCCGCTACACACAGCCCCGCCCCCAGGCACACCAGTGGCCCAACTATCTGCTCCAGGCGCAGCGCTCGCGGACGCCCCTTTTGCTCGCCGCCCACCAGCACACCCGCTGCCACCATTACCCATCGCTGCGCGGTCAGGCTCTGCACCGCGACAGCACCTCCGCGCCCCACGCCAGCGCCGCTACACACAGCCCCGCCCCCAGGCACACCAGTGGCCCAACTATCTGCTCCAGGCGCAGCGCTCGCGGACGCCCCTTTTGCTCGCCGCCCACCAGCACACCCGCTGCCACCATTACCCATCGCTGCGCGGTCAGGCTCTGCACCGCGACAGCACCTCCGCGCCCCACGCCAGCGCCGCTACACACAGCCCCGCCCCCAGGCACACCAGTGGCCCAACTATCTGCTCCAGGCGCAGCGCTCGCGGACGCCCCTTTTGCTCGCCGGCCACCAGCACGCCCGCCGCCACCATGCGCCACCGCTGCGCGCGCAGCCACTGCGCCGGCAGCCCCGCCTCCACGCAGCGCAGCCCGAACGTGTTCACCAGGTCGTAGATGGGGGAGTCCTTTGCCACCAACAAGCCCATGTGGCCGGGGCTCAGCACGCACTCCGCCGCCTTGTGGAGCATCTCGTGGCCGTCGCGCGTCAGGTTGGGCATGGAGCGGTACACGTCCAGCTCCAGCTCCGGCATCTGCGAGGCGGCGTCGCCCTTTTCCGCGACAGTCATGAGATTGGACAGCACGCTGCCAAGCTCCACAATCTTCCTCTTGCTTAGTAGCTTCTTAGTGGCCTCTCTGCCGCCGGGCACATTTAGGAAATTTTTAGAAACTTCGGCCGAGAAGACGGTGCGCACAGCAGCCGCCACCTGGTGGAAAGAAATATAGATTTTACGTCCTCGTAAATGTAGTTCTGCGAAAGTCATGTAGTGCTTCAAACAATTATGTTTCAGGGTCGCAGATAAGAACAAAGTTCCAAATACGCCATTCTCTTATATCTGTATTTCCTGCGAGAGCACCTCAGCGTAAATTTAATGATTTTATTTTGAAGCCATGTCTTATCAAACAGAGCTGGAACCATGCGCTTCCCGCGCCTCGGTCGCAGCGACGGGAAGGTAGGGTCAGACCCTCTCAACCTTACACGTGCCACCCTACTCATGATTTTAGTAATCTTCGGCTCGTCACCTTGCGGTTGGGCCGCTGTCTGTCCCTCAATCAGTCGACCGACTCGTCCGTTCCAGAAAATTATCAATCTCTTAATGTTATTGGAAATGGCACACCCCATTTTCTTATTGTCTAGCCCGTTTGCATCATAGCAAAAATTCAGTTAAGTCAGAATGAAACAGTTCTCAGTCGCGAGTGAACGTGTGTTTACGCGCGATAAAAAGTTTTATTGCCTTCATGCAAATCAATCTTCGTCAGTCCGGCTTTAGCACTAATGTGCACATGGTAAAAATGTTCTTTAATTACGCGGTAATCTCTAAACATATGAACTGTGATTAATCTCTTAACTTCTACAAGTTATAATCTCTTTGTTTCTTTCGTAGTAGAAAGAAAGACCTACTGTTTCTGACTAGCGAAGTAATGGACATTATTCTCCGACGACGCTTCAGTTGAATTCGTTAGAAAATGTTTCAAATTATGGCAGTAATTGCAATATAATATTACGTAACCTTTCCCAATAATGCGAGAAAATTATACCTTTAGTTTTACTTCGTAAAACAGTGTGCTGTGGTAACACCTCTAGTTTTTACTTTCTCGCTACTGCTTACACAATATACAGTAAGTATTCTAATACTTCGGGAAAAACGGCGAATCTTCGACGGAAAAACTCTCATTGGCAGGCCCTGGTAACCAAAAAGTGAATAAATCTTCTCCATTTACTATACAGTAAATTATTTCCACTAACACGTCGTGTAGTCAGAATCTTCTTTTGGGGGGGATTGGGGGTCCTTGCACCTAAAAATCCATTGACGGCAATACGTCTGCAAACATTGCTAGCGGCTATAACTTAAGCGGGGTTTTCACAAAAATTGATATTCCCTAATCGAACTGGTTGATGTCCCGGACACACATTTAAATGCGATTTTTTTTTATTTTGGTGGGTACTCTACATTACGTCACTGGGACATTTTCAAATATTTCAGAAAAATGGCTCCAATTTTTTTTAAAAATTAATTCCCCGAGTAGCGTAAGAGACGCTTAAGTAAATCTGATTTAGAGACTTTCATTTTCATTGAAATATTTAACTTTTTTACAAATTGCAAAAGTTTACAGTTTTCGGCGTCTCATTACAATTACAATATTGAAGGTAGGCATTGTTTCGTGGAATTAATATGTTCTTCATAATTCGCCCTTGCATTAACGTCATGCGCATTTTCCGAAAATACCAAAAAAATAATTTTCGCGAAATTTCGAGTTTAATATGTCTCCTATTCACAAGGATGAGCAACAAAAATTTCTCAAAAATCGGTTCCAAATTATTTTGTAATATTTTGGAAGGAATAGTGCTAAATGCGCTGTATAACCCAACATAAACGCAATTTTTTCAAAAATTACACTTTTTTGTCATCTCACATCGTGATTATTTACATTAACAGCGATTTGTCGGCCTTTCTCCTAAAACGTGCTCTAATTTTTATCTTCTATTTTTGTTGAATGGATAGTGCTAAATGAACTGAATAACATGACATATGTCACTTTGGTGTGTAATATTGTTGTTTCAGAAAATTCACAAGAGTAATTTTTGTGAAATATCTTTTACGCTTTTAGTACTTGTATTACTAGAGATTTGTGTACATTATTTTGTTTGGGAGTAGAAGTGAATAAGACAATTTCCAATGAAGTTTCTCAAAAACTCACAAGTTTTCAGCAAAACATATTCAAATTTCACATTCTCAGTAAAGCCAAAATACATTTTCTCGTAACTGGCTCTAAATTTTTCAACACAAATTTCCAAATATGACAAGGTGCTGCCCGTCTGTGGCATTCCTCAAATCATGTTTCATTTCTACAAATAGGAAACCGAGAAAATTTTGAAAATGTGAAAAAATGCAGTTTGGGCAGCGATATATGGCAGCTGAGAAGAGGCTAGGGAGAAACCAAAAATCTAGTCCAGACCGAATAAATTTGAAAGCTAATTAGTATCAGAAAGTCTGTGCCATTCTCTAGCACAGTAGTTTTAGCTGAAAGTTGACATTGTATTTAAAGGGGTATTGCCGAATAAGGCAGTGAAAAGGGCCTCGAATCAAATCGATAACCCAGATGCTCATATGAAAGAGAATAAAAAAATGCCATAAATTATATATAACTCCAATATAAGTAATGGAGGTAACAGTAAACAATCTAGTTTCTCAGAAAGTAACTTTAGTCATCCACTTGTCTTCTCTCTTGGTGCATCTTTTTAAGTGAGCTATTTAAAATCAGAAACATTTTGCCACACCCAAGAAATCTTCCCTGGATCACCTCCTATTTCTTAAATATTACCTTAGGAAATGACAACTAGTTAAATTTTAAATAATATTAAACTGGGGAGACCAAACATGATTGTCTATATAATTTTGATTGTCTGTGATTTGAGAAGAATACCACTATATGAAATAATTTTAAACAACTTTCCAAAAAAATAAATGCAAGTTTTTTTTAAAAAAATTCCTCGTATGTAGCAAATAACAGTAAAGAGGATAGTGCTGATCCCAACCCGCCAACTCTGTATTGTTGAAAAATACGAAATTGTAAACTCAAATTTCCCACACATCGTTGATGCGCAGTGAGTTCGGAAGTTCGCTGTTTTGAAAAATTATTACGAACATCGTTAACACTAGGGAATTATATGGTTTGATAATGCCTCTTATTCAAAGCTGTTTCGCGTTCCACTTTAAAATTACTATACTTCGTATCAATTTATTGGTATTCGGTTGGTTTTAGAAAGAACGTGAAATAACATTCAACGTGATAAAAATAAATAGTTTTTTCAAGTATAATAAAGTTCAAATTCTTAGCCAAAAATGGCGTAGTTTAAAATTGGCGTTCCTCCCTTTTCTTAAAAATATTATGTTCATTAATATTTAATGGTCACTGCGAGGAGAAATTGCAGAGAATTGACGTAGGATGAGTACCTCCTCAAAGGTGTTGAGATCTTGGAGGCGGGGCGGTGCGGCCAGGAAACCCAGCAGCTGTCCAGAGTAGGCGTTGCCCACCACCAGCGTCAGCAGCAGCAGCCCGGCCAGCAGGAGGCGCTGCGCGGAGCGGGGGGCGCGTCGGCTGCTCGCCCCCGCCAGCGCCACCTGCACCACGTCGAAGAGCGCGCGACCGGCGCCCGGCACTGCGCATGCGCACGCGCACCCAACCACATCAGCGCCTTTACTCTCTCGCCTCTACTTCGTACGAAGAGTGAAAAGGAAGCGCGATGGCTGCTCGCGCCAGCGCCACCTCCGCCACATTGAAGAACGCGCTGAGGCCCGGCACTGCGCATGCGCACGCGCACCCAACCACATCAGCGCCTTTACTCTCGCCTCTACTTCGTACGAAGAGTGAAAAGGAAGCGCGATGGCTGCGTCGCCCCGTCCGTCTGTCCGTCCGTCGTCCGTCCGTCCGTCCGTCCGTCCGTCCGTCCGTCCGTCCGTCCGTCCGATCATCGTCCTTATGTCCGTCTGTCCGTCCGTCGTTTATTCCGTCCGTCCGTCTGTCCGTCTGCAATGAAATCCGTTTGTCCGTCAATCCGTCTGTCCGTCCGTCTGTCCGTCCGTCTGTCCGTCCGTCTGTCCGTCCGTCTGTCCGTCCGTCTGTCCGTCTGTCCGTCCGTCTGTCCGTCCGTCGGTCCGTCCGTCGGTCCGTCCGTCTGTCCGTCTGTCCGTCTGTCCGTCTGTCCGTCTGTCCGTCTGTCCGTCTGTCCGTCTGTCCGTCTGTCCGTCTGTCCGTCTGTCCGTCAATCCGTCTGTCCGTCTGTCCGTCTGTCCCGTCTGTCCCGTCTGTCCGTCTGCCCGTCTGTCCGTCTGCCCGTCTGTCCGTCTGCCCGTCTGTCCGTCTGTCCGTCTGTCCGTCTGTCCGTCTGTCCGTCTGTCCGTCTGTCCGTCTGTCCGTCTGTCCGTCTGTCCGTCTGTCCGTCTGTCCGTCTGTCCGTCTGTCCGTCTGTCCGTCTGTCCGTCTGTCCATCTGTCCGTCTGTCCGTCTGTCCGTCTGTCCGTCTGTCCGTCTGTCCGTCTGTCAGTCTGTCCGTCTGTCCGTCTGTCCGTCTGTCCGTCTGTCCGTCTGTCCGTCTGTCCGTCTGTCCGTCTGTCCGTCTGTCCGTCTGTCCGTCTGTCTGTCTGACAGTCTACACAATTTTAATTTTTTGGCCTCGTCACCCACGTCGCTAATATTTACATTAAAGGCGAGTTCTTCACGTTATTGTATTTACGAGTGCATATGTTTTAAATAATGTATAAAATTTCTCGAAAACTCAAGTTTTCTGTGAAAATGAGCTCAAACTTCCGCATTTTCAGACACGCTCAAACGACCGTAAAGTTTATGTTCGTGTAGCCTTTTGTTTTTAAAAACATTATACAAATGTAATTTCTTTTAAATATCTTTCACGCATATAATACGCACATTTTCACAAATTTGTATGCATTATCGATTTTGTGAGTGGAAGTTCTTCAAATTACTTCAAATGAAGTTTTTCGAAAACTCAGTAGATTCCTGCTTCAAATTTCGCTTTTACAGTAACGCTTAACGCCATTTTCTTAAACACGGTTCCAAATTTTTCAATGCAAAATGCTATTTAGGATGAGATTACTTACACTACAGTTGTATATGGAAGACTTCACTAAAATACTGTTTTTAATAAACCGTTGTTCATAACAATATTCCCTCTTCCATTAATTTAAGTTATTAAAACTCTTATAATTTAATAGCTGTTCAAACCATCTCTGATCGACGGACCTTGCCTCCAAATAACAAAACAACAACAACAACAAACAAATTAAAAAAACGCGCGAACCGCGCAACACTTAGCCGGAAGCGAAAGCGAAGAACTCATATAGTAGACTCGCCGCCTTGCGAATTCGCGCTGCTTCCTATTCTCTTAAATGTGTTTGTATAAATGTTGCAGTCGTCCACCGGTGTGCATCTGCGTCGCCCTGTATTCACTTAAAATGTGATTATACTTGGGTTTTTCTTACGTGGCAGTTGACATAAATCAGCTGTTGACGGTTTCGTCCAATCAGGAGCTTAAACGTCACCACAGTGACGTCACTGTGGCGACGTTTTAGCTCTCAATTGGATGACACCGTAACAGCTGATTTTCGTCAGCTGTCAGGTATGAAAAACCCAATTATATATACAATATTGTAGTAGTCAATCTGCCGCGTGCATCCGCACTGCTCTGTGTTCACTTAAAATGTATTTGTACATTCGGAAGTGAGTTGTCTAGCTAGGTGCATCTGCGCCTTTCTGTTTCACTTAAAATTAATATTAATCACAATATTTGAATGTTCCAATTGTCCCCGTTGATTATGTTTCCAATCCAGTCATCCATTTAATTACATATAAATCAATACGTGAGTGTGCTGTGTTCTCAATTACCTTTCGTTTAGGCTGTAGGGCGTAGCAGCCTCGGTTCGAAGGGACGCGGGTTCGCATCTCGCCTCGGTTGGTTAGTGATTCCGGGCGCGATATCTTAGGTCATTATTCCCGTAAGTGTAGTGCATGCGTTTTTTATCGGGAGATGGCGGTAATCTTCCCCCGCTGGATGGCGAGATCCGGCGCCGACCTACCGTCGGCTAGTGGGGCTTCCCCCTAACCTGGACTCTCCCACCAGCGGGGCACCGCCCCAACCAGGACAATCTCTAAGCTCCCGACCGGTCTCCCGGAATATGTGGTAGTGTAGTGCATGTTAGTGTCAGTGTGTGTGTGTGTAAGGGGAGAGGATAGGACAACGAAGAGGTAGGAAAGAACGCGCGCGGTTTGTGGCCCGTTTGTTAGGGAACTGCTCTAGCATTCGCCTGGTGTTGATCGGAGAAACCACGGAAAACTACCGATCAGAGCAGCCGGCCGCTAGAATTCTCCTCCAGACAGCGACTGAATTCACCCCTAGCTGAAAAGCTAGTGTCGAAAATCCTGCCGCCGTCAGGAGTCGAACCTAGGACCTCCCGGTCAGGGGTGCTGCAGTGACACCAGTGAGGCCAGTCACGATCCCGGTTCCCGCCTCGAGCATGGATATTTATGTGGGTTATCTTTACGTGTTCTTCCGACAGTTTAAAGCTGAGAGCGGTTGCTATGTGACCAAAAATGTTGAAAAGCGACCTTACAAAAATGCTCAATGTAGCGAATCTCACCGTGCTCGGCTGCGACGTCTGCGCGTGTCCGGCGCAGGGGGAGGGGGTGTGCGGGGCGCGGGGCGGGCGCGGGGGCGGGGCGGTGGGCGGCGTGCCAGGTGGCGGCTGCGGCCAGCAGCGCCCCGCCCAGCGCCGCCCACACGCGCGGCCGCAGCGGGAAGAAAAGGGCCGCCCCGAAGGGCACCTGCGGAGCGCGCCGCACGGCCAGGCAGAAGCGGTTCTGTATCACGGGCATGGTCAGAGCAGCCACCCTCGTTGGCCCGTTTCGATAGTAGGAAGGGTTGAACGACACGTCCGCAGTCCTTTTTCTCAATGCATCGAACATAGACTTCCAGCCGTCGTTGTTCAGCGGCTTCAACGCGTCCATCCGCGAGAACCGCACGCTGCGCCGTGCCACCTCGGGGAAGAGGCGCGCCATGTGCGCGAAGGGGCCGTCCAACACCTCTCTGCCCTCTGCGTCCCACGAGGCGTGGAAGATATCGGTCGCGAACGTATACTGACTATATTCTTTCACTGTCTTGTTTTCGGTATTGGAAAACATCTCATCACTGATAGCGCACTCATCACTCACTGTTGGTCGTACTTTCACATCTTCGTGTCCCTCTGTTGGAGGTGTTTTAAGTGCCTCACAACTGCACAAAAGAAAGCGGGTTTTCGCTGCACGTAAGTGAGCAAATAATTTGAGTTTGGTGGTAGCATTCTTCGGTTCTGATCCTCCTAAGGAAGCGTCAGAGTCCTCGTTCGTTGAGTGCAGCACAGCAAAGAAGGGCGCTGCGTTGGCCGGGGCGTAGACGAGCAGGCTGTCGGCGAAGGCGTGCACGTGGCGCCAGCCGGCGGCGGCGAGGACGTGGCGGCGGCGGCGGTGCGTGGGGCGGAGGGCGAGCGGGAGCGGCGGGGCGCGGGCGAGGAGGAGCGGGGCGGCGGCGGCGGGGTGCAAGAGGCGCGCGAGGGCCAACGCCGCCTCCCGCTCCCCGTCCTCCCAGCTGAGCTGGAGCTCCTGCTTGGGGCCCCGCCCCCAGCCCCCGCCCTCCAGCACGGAGCGCTGCAGCCAGCGCGCGAGGGCGCCGTCCTCGCACGCGCAGTGCGCACTGGGGAAGGCGGCTCTGCACGGGGCGGAGGACGCACTCGACAGCGCCAGCGCAAACGCCGCAAGCACACTCGCCGCACTCATCATCCACCTTCGGGCACTAATTATGTCATTGCGAAGTCCATAAAGTCTGTAACAGCACAAACGCCGCAAGCACACGCGCCGCACCCATCATCGACCTTCGGGCACTAATTGTGTCATTGCGGAGTCCATCAAACTAACAATGTTCTGTATGTAACATCGAAACTACTAATATAACGTCTCAATTTCTAGTTTATACGGAGATTGTAGAAAAATATTTGTATCTTCCTTTAACTAATTTATATTTACTACTTTATTATGTTCTGAATTATTTCTATATGCTTTATTATTCGTGCATTTGTATTGTGTTCATTAGTAGAATGTTTCTTGTAGATACTATATCTTAAACCAAAGAACAATCTGCAACATCTATATCACACATTCTGCAACATTGTAACAATCTTGATTTCGCTTTACACTTTTATGCATACGTAATTCCGATTCAATGGCGCTTTATACTCTGAAAAAAAAAAGCTTGCTTGACTGTTGATCGTTCATCCAATAGGAAATATTCTCTCTTGGCATGCATACATTTTACAGGTCTATTTAAAAGGAAAGTGCCAAACCTTGTCCTTCATATTGCATATCGTGATCACGTTTTTAACGTTTATCCGAGAACTCTTAATCAATCTATTTCACTTCCATCAAGCAATAGAAATAAAGTATTGGAATAGTAAAATCTGTAAATGTTTTATTATAAGTGAAAACATGTTATTACGCATGATGTTATCGATTCATACTCATAATAAATATTCTTCAAAAAAGTCAGTTACAAAGTTTTCCAGTAATGCAAAACATGTCTAATGATTACGTTGAGCCCTTTATCGTGACTATTTTAAAATAAAAGAACTTTAATTATGAAAATTTGTAAAGCCATTATTTAAGTTACAGAATTATATATATATATATATATATATATATATATATATATATATATATATATATATATATATATATATATATATACCATCGGTCGACGGCCAGTCTCCATCTCCTCTTAATTACGTTACTTGCACTTTTGTCGTTAGGAAATTGTTTATTCCATTCTATGGTTGTATTTTCTGTATCGCTTTAACAATCTCAGGTAATTCTTAGTCAAAGATAGAGAAGATAAGAACACATTTAAAAATGTTTCGTGACGCTCTTTCTCTCGTTTGAATGAATGCCATTAGGCTATCCCGTAAAAAGTATTATTGATGAACGTTAGCTTTAAAAAACGTAAATAGATACAGTGCACAAAAGCTTTGCGCCTAGTAAAAAACTCTCAAACAGAATAACGCACTCAGATCTCTGGTGAATTTTGTAGGTATTCCTTAATGTGAAACATATTATGGACTTTAAGGATTAAGGTAGATTCTTAACAGAAATTCTGATGGTCATTCCATAAGAAAACAGGAAAATATTTTCCTGGCCTCTTAGATTTGTTTATACTTTTTATATTCCATTTGTTTCAACGGAAAAACAAATACAGCACGAAGTCGGTAATTGTGTCAATTGGTCTTAGTCAATCAATTGCAATACTTTCACTTTCACTTTCTTTCGGGCCGTGGACATGGTCGGACCCGCTATGGACTTGTATGCTTCAGCAACTCTGTATTGGAGTTGTGCTGTGGAGGAACATTATGTTTGACCAGTATATGTATTAGTAAGCCCTGATGAAGGAATTAAATATTCCGAAACGTTGGCAAACTAGTGTAATTCATTAATTGACCGATCCCGTGATCCATTATCCTACTACTTATTAACGGTCGTGATTTCTACAATGGTCAATTTCAACTGGGAGGAGAATATGGAGGACAACACCACAACACATGAAGACGACTATGAAGACAACAACAGCGGTTTCTATCAAAGAATGAGGTTCCTCTATGGTGAGTCGACGGTTGCCTTGCTTAAACATATCGCATGTGACACCCGCAAATTGGCCAAAAGAAAAAACGATAAAGTTTTTTTGTTGAACTGTAGACGGCTCAGATGCATGCCCAATCATATCACACAAAATGTGAAGTGTGTGTATAGGTTGTTTAAGGCCGACAGTCCTCTCACCAAAGAAGTTGAACATATCGTTTCTAAATTCAAATTTGAAATTCTAAACTTAGAAATTAAGGACATTTGTCTAGATATCCAAATCATTAATAGCAGGTTGCATAACAATAGGTTTAAGCTACAGTCTATCGTTGCCTCATTTAAGACTTTCTTTCGGGCCGTGGCCATGGTCGGACCTGCTATGGACGTGTGTGCTTCAGCAACTCTGTATTGGAGTTGTGCTGTGGAGGAACATTATGTTTGACCAGTATATGTATTAGTAAGCCCTGATGAAGGAATTAAATATTCCGAAACGTTGGCAAACTAGTGTAATTTATTAATTGACCGGTCCCGTGATCCATTATCCTACCAATTGCAATACTGCACAGAACGTACAATTCAATGCGTAAGCTTTTTCATGCAGTTGTTAGAGGCCGAACGCACAAATGCCAAACGTGTGACGATGAGAATACTGAACTGCTTGCCATTATGTGCTTACGGCTAGTATTTGTCTTTCCTCATGGCGCGAGGTTGTTGGACCTGCTTCTCATCTTCTCTTATATTATTTCAGTAGTATACATACCTTTTGCTGTTCTCACACGCAAATCAATCTTCATAAATGAGGTCTCTTAAAAAAGAGAATTTCACGGAGACGTGACGAATTGCACTTTGACTTTCAAAATATGATGGATTTGCTTGAAAAAAATCTAAATATTCATGTCAAATGCAACCCGCAGAACTCGGCCGGTTTTCTGAATCTATATCGTTAAATAACTCCTAAACTAAGAGTTTTAGGGCTTAAAAAACTAAAATTTTGAGGCCAAAGGTCGCAAAGAATCATAACTCAAACCGTAATCTATAGATGTTCTTTTCAGATTCAAGAAGATGAAATCTTCTTGAACATTATATTACATTTTTGCTGGTTCGACGCTTCTCGATTCTGTTCAGAACCTGTAGAATCTGCAACTGCAAATAAAAAAAATAAACTAATGTGAAAATAAACTAATTACTTGATATTCTTTGCGATTGAATTACACGGGTGTACCTCCCTGCTCGGTAAAAACGTTAAATAAGAATACAGGTTGTATTGACAAGGGTGTATTGTATTTATATTATAAATGGGAATTGAAAAATAGGGAAGAGGATGGGTTTGAACATGCAGAAGTTCTCGCACGGGTACTATTGTATGTATATATTGCATTTATAATTACATCTGTGTTTCCCGTGAGAGCACCTCAGCACATTTTTCATGCTTTGTTCAATCATTTAATTTCTAAGCCATTGGCTCTCTCTCTTGTAACGGAGCTGGAATCGTGCATTTCTTTGCGCACCTGCAGATGCAGAAAGGCGGGTTACACACCTGACCTCACGCGGGGGCAGTCGCGGAGGTTATTCTAAGAAAACGAGCGTCAACCACCGTACGGACCGCGCTAAGCTTGAGCCACTCAACCAATGCCACCGGGTCAGAGCTTCTGGAAGCTTTTGAATACGTTAATTTAATTGAACACGCAGTCCCCACTCATTTCACGCAAAATTACACCCAAACTACTCATATACTAGAAAAATTGTGCATTGTCTTCAGGGGCGTTTATTCCATGGAAGCCCGGGGAGCAATGCTTCCCCTATTATTTCCAAAGATATCTTATAAGATATGTATACATTTTAATACCACTTGACTAGTAATTTAGAATCATTTACTTGTAATCCAAGTCAAAACCCTTTAAATTGGGCGCCTCCAACCTTACTTTTACAAAATGAGCACGTAATTATTATTGCCATCAATAGACAGGGTTGAGATCGCCTATAAAGCTCTTTGGAAGCTCTGGGCTGATTGCATCCAGCGTGTCATAGGTAATGCTGTGGGCAGCAGATATACTGGCGCGCGTGGGTTAATTCAGTCGAGCTCGCCTTTGGATGCAATCTGCTAGTTGCATGCAGCGTGACTCACTGCGCGCGTGTGGTGAGCTCCGCATATGCTTATCGATTCAGTGTTTAAATTATCCATTTGTCGTCTTATCCGTGTGAATAATTAAGTCTTCCACCTGAAATGTAATTGCTTCACTAAAAACAAATTTCCCCACACACCACTGATTTCCATATTTCAAGATCTGTCATTGAATAACTAATTAAGAAACATGTCTGTCTTTAGTACTACAATTGTAGGAAGACGTCGAACACACATTCAACTTTCGATTTTCGAAAATTCAGAGTTAACAGTGAAAAGCGCACCTAAGCTGTCTTTACATGTGTATTTCAATCTATTCTTCAAGAAATATAAAGAAAAAATTGGACTATTTTTGAGACAATTTTGAAAATGTCCTAGGGGCTTTATGTAAAGCCCCTAGGAAACACCCAAAATTTAAAGAATGTTTTGCTGAGCTTTGAGTCGGGTCAGATCGACTGACGAATATGCATTTTGGAAAAAATCCTAGAAATATTTTAGGCACTAGTGTTGTTCACAAACGGACGGGCAGACAAATGAACGGACGAACAGACGGACGGGCATTCAGATAGAGGAATGAACATTTTGAAAAAACACCTTTTTGGATCCAGAAAACTCCGAAACTTATGTTTCCGTTGACATCTGGAAATCAATTTTCCGCAGCAATTTGCAACTTTCTCTATACGGTATATATAGCATTGTAATCGGTACGTACACGAGAAATTAAAAGAAATAGCTCAATAAATAATAATATTAATAATATTAATAATGATTATAATAATTATAATTATAATAATTATAATTATAATAATTATAATAACTAGAAAAATTAGAAAAGAATTTCACGATAGACAACTTTTTTTTCTTTTTTTACAACTTTATCTTCGGAGAACATTGATAAGAAAAGCTCAGAGAAGTGGCTTTGAACCGAGGGCCTCATCGGTGAGACTGAAGGATTACTATTCTCATTTCAAGACCAAGTTGTTAAAACCAGAGCATTAAAAAAATCATTATTAGTCCACATGTAGATAGCCGATGTCGCCTAGGTAAATCTACCAATAAGTCAAGCCAGTGTATTGCTAGGGATGCCCCACGTTGGATCAAACAGAATATCTTAAGAGACACAACTACGTTGCCAAAGTAATTCACCAAGCCCTTGCCAAGAGATACGACCACAATTCTCTCCGAGCAGTGGTAGTGTATACATCGCGCTCCGCTCTGCTCAGTATCAGCGAAAGTGAAGTAGGTACTGTTTCGTCAAATTTATTTCATTAAAAATACTGAAGTATTAGAGTCAGTATGAAGTGTAGTGTACAGTGCGCCGCATAAAGCAAATCTAATTTATCCAATAATTAGTGGCAGTGCAGCGCCCCCTAGCCCTGGCTTTGGCCAGTGCATCAATGAAGCCACGGCGGCCGTGTACGGCGCAATGCCATGGACACATCACCCAGCCCAAAGCAGATTCAAGAGGACCATCTATCTAGAAGCGGAAACACAGCAAAGAACCCGTGAACGGCAGCTTACTTCGTCCGGCCATATCGTGGCTAGTGGAGGCTATCAACTGGGAACTGAAACACTACCCGTGAGCAATGCCGATAACGGCATACCCGAGGTTAGTAACCATGTCTTAGACAGCTGCCTCGCCCTAGGCCAAAATATCCAAGAACCCCCCGGTAACGGAAGCAGCAATGTAAACTTTACGCACAACAGTGGCAAAAGAAGTTTTAACGATAGCAGTGATGAATCATTGCAGAACAAAAAATTATCAAATACCACAGAGTATGTATACTCAGTGCCGATTGGAAGCAGACACACACCACTAGAGAAACTAAATAAAGAACCAAGGTTCATCTACGTTAACGACACTTCGAATCAAGAAAACGAAAATGTGAAAATTCCTCCTATTTATGTTAACGATATAGAAAGCATTTCAGAATTCAACAGGGAAATAAAAACTAAGATAACAGATCAGTTTACCTCACATATTAAAAACAACCGAATCAAATTAATGTTCAGAACCATTACTGATTTCAGAAAGCCTATCAAACATTTAAGCAATACCAGTAGGAGATTCCACCCTTTTAAGGATCCCGCTAACAAGAAGTTTTCAATAGTGTTTAAAAAGTTGCACACGTCAATAACCCAAGAAGAATTATACGAAGACTTCAAGGAAAAGTGTTCATCATTAATTAGTGTCACACGACTTTATAAAAACAACACCCCTATGCCTGTTGTGGCCGCGGAAGTTGACTGTCGACACAGTATTGAATGAGTGCTTCAAATTAAACAAATTTGTAATTTGAGTGTTAAAACTGAACTAAGGCGAAAAAACAAAGGCCCTGTCCAATGTCTGCGCAGTCTGGACTTTGGGCACAACAAGAATAACTGCAATCACACAATCGCTTGTATTTACTGTGCAGAAAACCACTACTCAGAAAATTGTCCCCAAAGGGAACAAGTACTGATTTGTAAAAATTCCAAGGGCCCCCACCGCGGAGATACACGAACTGAGGAATGTCCTTACTACAAGAAACTTTTAGAACCCTCCCCCAACAAATGCACAAGCAAAGAATCACAAAAATAAATCAAAAAATGGCAGGCCTCCCGCAACCCGATTCTCCACCAACAACTTCACAATTCTCCAATCAAACAATCCTATTCCAAATTTCACTTATATGAATAATCATCCTAGAACAAATCCAAATACCCATTTAAATCAAAACCCCGGGCAATCAACTCATCATATTCCTAATCAAAGTAATAACTCGTTTATGTACTCACTAATTCCATTACAGCCTATATAATCAATATAATAAATACTATTATTCCATCAATCATCAGCAACATACAAAACTCATTATCGGCATATTTTAATAATAACAATCACAGTAGAACACCTTAGCAATATAAATCTACTAAACTGGAATGCAAATGGCATAACAAATAAAAGAAACGAAGTTAATTATTTCCTGCAAGCTAAACAAATCAAAATATCCTGCATAACAGAATCCCATCTTAAAAGCAATAAATTTTTCAACATATCTGGTTACAATATACTTAGAACAGACAGACCAAACAGTAATGGTAGAGGAGTTATAATCCTTATTGAAAAATCTGTCCCATATATACAAGTAAATCTCACTAATACGCCTGGCTTAGAAACAACAGCAATTAAATTTCTACTTCTTAACAGGACAACTAACTACTACTAAAAGTACTACTTAAAGGAGCAAGAAATATCCACTTTTTCAGTTTCCGGGATCCACCAAACACGTTTTTCTATCGAAAAATCAACACTTTTTCTGTAGCATTAAAATACTTTCTCTATGCTAGGTATACGAGAAATTAAATACGAATAAGGAAGACAAATCTCGACTGTTTTTGGGCATTTATGAACGAAATGAAATAGCATGTTGCATTGACCACACGGCGAACTAAAAAGCACAAACGTTCTATCACGTATTGGCAAGATACCCCTTGTTCTTCGCGCTACTATATATTTAAAACAGGGAATTTGTAATCTATTATTCAGAGGGCTTTGCCTACAGTTATAAAACAGGACACAGTGTATTATATATATACTAAAATATTTAACTCAAAATTGAGCGCATAATGACACAAAATTGACAAGCATTATTTTGATATTCGAGGAATGAATTTCCACATGTATTTATTATTTACGTTCCATCTAAATAATTCTATATTCTAGTGAATTTTGGAGCTGCATAGCTTTCAAGACATGAGCAATTTTGAAGATGAAGAATTTTTAAGATATATGTCTCTTTCTAAACATCTCATAAGACGTCTCCCAGAGGTGGATGGTATGTTGAATACTATATATTATGCCCTGCCGAGTTATCAAAAATGTAAAAGTAAAGCGTATTATTGATTTAAATTAATAATGTATAATATTGTGTACAAGACTTTTCGGAAAATGGAACCTGAACGTTTAATAGCTGTATATTGGCAGTGACTCGCATCGTCTTAAATCAAACGTATATTCCAAATAGTCGAAATACATGTAGTGTATCTAAACCATTATTTCCGCGTCTTTGTTATTGTTTTTTTAAAAATTTATTGCATCGTTGACACAACGCGTCTCTTTACCCCTTGTTGGGCGTTGAGCGCATTCTCTGGAGTAATTCTCCATAACTGAGCAATGTACTTTCATTACTGTTACTAAATAATTACTATATTAGTCAAGTCTCGTCTCGTCTAAGTCAGTCAGTGCGTTTTATCCCTTCGACCAGGGACTCAACGCTGTTAGATTCCGGGGTTCCTAGCCGGCCACCCAACCAGGAACCCGCGAGTCTCGAATTTGCTTAACCTCCGTGACTTCACGGAGCGTAATAAACGAATTCGACTCACGGCGAAGGCTTGCGTTCGCTCAGTGGTCTCATTGCCTCTAGGGCCTCATTGCATGTCAAACCGCGGCCCCACGAGCTACTTGCACGCAGGAGCCTGGCTCTTTTGTTTCAACGTTTACTACTTTTGTAAAGGCATTTGCGATGGAACTACTGTAAGCAAATACCTAAAAGCACATCTTTTGGCACTTAGTGACTAGGTACTTAATTGATCACCTTTTTCTCCGAACATAATGTTATACTTGTATTTTAAAAAATCAGTAGATATATCTTACAAGTTAACAAATGTTGCTATTGATCGTCATATTGCACGTCTTTATACAAGCTTTACATTCATTCACTGTTTCCTGAACACTACTTTTTATCACTCCTACATGGAAACTAGTACTTCCGTTCATTGTGTTTTACCTGGAGAGACGGCTCAGGACGTCAACTAATGTCACTGCAGTGCCCGTGACCGGGATGTCCTAAGATCGAGTCAGTTGCAAGATTTTCGACACTAGCTTGTCAGCTAGATCGAATTCAGTCGCTATCTGCCGGAGAATTTTAGAGGCTGGCTGCTCTGATCGCTAGTTTCCCGTGGTTTCTCCGCCCAACACCAGGTGAATGCGGGAATAGTACCCTAACAAACGGGCCATGGACCGCGCGCGATATTTTCTTCCTCTTCCTTGTCCTATCCTCTCCCTTACACACACATTAACATGCACTACACTACCACATGCCGGGATACCGGTCGGGAGCTTAGAGCTTATCCCGGCTGGGGCGGTGACCTGCTGGTGGCAGATACGTGGTTGGGGGGGGGGACCCCGCTTAGCCGACGGTCGGTCGGCGCCAGATCTTGCCATTCAGCGGGAGAAGATCGCCGCCACCACCAGATCAAACAAAATACTCGACACTTACGGAACTAATGACCTAAGCTGTTGACGCGCCTGGAATCAGTAACAACCAAACAACCAGAGTGTTTTAATTGAGAAGTGTTACCTTGTGCAGCGCTAGGAAACAAAACAGGCTACATGAATAAACTTGTCTGCCGTTTCACATATTTAGAATTATCTATTTGTAAGTTTTCATGAACTCGTACAAAAAACATTTACCCAACTCGTACAAAACTTTAGCGGCATTCTCAAAATGAAATGGCGGACTCAGCTCTTAGTGTCACATTGTTCGTAATGTATGTTACATGTATGTTGGTCCACCTAGATGGGAACAGTAAAGTGGGCTGAAATTTGACCTCTACAAGATCTACACCTCTCTTTTACTGTAAATAGTTACATGATGAATTAAGTATCAATACGCAACATTTGAAAACTGACTTTTCGCTTCCATGCAAAAGAAAAATATTTAGTAGTTTATATCGATAGAGATACAGATTTTTATTTGTTGTCAAAAGAACTACCATACTAGCAAAATGAGAGCTCAGGAAAACATATGCAGATCTTTATGCTGCAATTACAATCCAGAGGCTAAACAAGGGGCCGTATCAGCATTTGCTCAATGTATCAAGGAAAACTGGACAAAAAAACTCATCGAGATGGCACCAACATCTTCCACTCTGACAGGCAAATCAGTTAAATATGAATGTTCAAAATCGGAATGAATTAAGAGGGAAAACCAAGTCTAAGAGGTCTGTTTAAAATAAATTATATGTGCAATTGAAAATCTATTTTAGAATTCTATCCCCCACAGATAGACAGCTGTGTGCCTGGTGGATAGCACGTCTCTGTAATATTCGAGATCCCAAAGAGAAATCAAAACGCAATTCGTTTTTGAAATTCATGCTACACATGATTCGAGATGGAAGCATAACAGAAGGTTTCAAGGACCTTGATGCAAATGGAGAATTACCTGACATTGACATCGTGAGTATAAAAGCGCATATAATTTTAAAAATAATAACTCGACCGATTAAAATATTCCGTACACATCGCCGCTTTGATCTGTCTACCTTTGTATCACATACTTTCAGTTTTATGTACGTTCTTTCCTTTGAATACACAATACACAGAGAATTAACAATAGCATTTCACTGATTTGAAATGGTAAAGAAAACAGGTATAGAAAAATTGGTAAAAATTATTATTTATTTCGTTAAATTTTAATCCTGTGAATTTACGCCACAATTTTATCTTCGTAATATCATTAGATAATATGATAGTCAATTGTATTTTTGATATGTGGAGAATTGAATCTATTATATACATATATACGATTATAGTTCTTAATTCCTACACGTCAGGTTGCAGGGTTCTTCCTCAGATATCTCCACTAACGAGGCACCACCTCCCACTCGCCAGGACAAGCTGTAAGCTCTCGAGGGGAGGGAGAACCCTGCAAGCTGACGTGTAGGAGAATTCACGTTTAAGTGGGGGAGAAATACCGCCATCTCCCGAGAAATAACTTTCAGTGCAATCATGGGGTTAATGATGACGCGTCCGGAAACACGAAATGATCAAGCAGTAAATTAGAGAACTACTGATTCGTGACAAGATTTGAGCCCATTTTAATAAATAAAGTTCTCACTTGTCTGTACTATTCATGCCTAAAACGAATAGTATACGAATTGTTTCGTATTTTCCAAGAGCTCCGTGAGTTTTACTGGCATGTGCGACGCAATACAATGGCTGAATCGGGAACTGGAGCAGCTTGCTCAAGGTCCACGCTACATCTCTAACTGGTCTACGGATAAAAGAACGTATGTAGCAATTTGCCCTCTTGAAGGAAAAGGAGCTCTGATTTACATGGCTGTAGCCAAAGACCCAAGCCTTGGATGGGATATACCTAATCAAAGTTAACAGCAGTCTTTCAGATTTTTGAAATTAAGGTACGAAACAACAAAAATAATATATCGTTTGAAAATAAAGTAATTATCTAATAAGAAACATTCATGTACTTCATCTTTTGAAACTTAACACATAATGTTTTTTCAAGAAAATGACAAATTAAGGATAAATCAATTTCATAAAATGTGTATAGTACTATTCAATTTCACAAAGGGCAATAATACATAGCGAGAAGAAACCAGCAGGTTAGGTTATCAGCTAAATTTAGCAAAAGTTTTGAACGCCAAATATATTTACTTGAAAAGATGTTCTACCACCAACCATTAACATCTCAGCTTATCACAGGAAAACGTATTTTGTTCATTAGAACCTTTGTTAGAAAATCATTGTGTATTATATTGCTACATGAGGATCATCATTAGTATCGGTATTTTTACAACGCACGCATGATTAATATAATATCTAGGATGTTAGACAAAAGACGATAAGCATAAGAGAAAATTTTTCTTGAGATGCAAATGAGATTAATTTTCAATATTACCGGTCTATTATGTTTATTAATTTCGTGTTGTCTTTTCCGTAAAATTATGAAGGTTACATAATTTATTTTTCTATTTATTTATTTATTTACGTCAAAAACAGGAAAACTCTATGCATGACGTGCTACAGGGAGAAGTTAATTTTGTGTCATAATTCTGTATCTCTACCCTAAGCCATATACTAGTTTAATTTTAAATATAGAAGAAATGAGCCTTATTGGCAATGATTGTTAAAATATTCGCTCCGATGTACTAAAATGTATTTTCAGAGTAAATCAGCTATAGATTTGGGCTCCTATCCCTCATCATTCCCTTCGTGAAGGAATAATACTAACTGCCGCGTCATGGAGAACGATAATTTGAATAACTATATTTCCCGCTGAATTGTAGAAGACGTGCACAGATAATGAAGTTACATTTATGTCCAGAAGCAAAATAAGGGCTATCTCAGCATTTAATGCAGCAGAATTACTTGTTACACGGGTTTTCTAGCATTAAACATCTTTGAATGAAAGTTATAATCATTTCTCAAAATAAATTTAGGTACAAACAATACAATGTGTAAGTGCATAATTTATTTCATTTCAGTTGCAGAGAATATTTCATCCAAATGTGAAAAAAGGTGAAAATATGCTTTGGTTGTGAAGTATCCCTTCTTTCTACCTTTACTTTTTTCACATTGAAAATAAATTCCTTATTCATTCATAATAAACTATTTCAATTATTTTATTGAGTATTATTTCATATAAATATCAAGTTTCAAGAATCGTAGAAGACAAGCCCTCGTTCATATTTATTGTTGACGCGACCTTTTGTGAATTTAATACATTTTGCGTACGCCACACACATTGATGCCCTTTCGAAAATATTAAATGTCATGTAACTTTCGACAATATTACATTTTGACCGAGAACTAAAAATCACCAATCGACCAAATTCGACTTCTTTGTATAAAATATGTTTACGTTTTCCTCAAAATGAACCGAAACGCTGTTCGGAACGACGGGCACTTTCATTCGCTCCAATGTCATTTTCGAAACGTTTCCCTTAAATCAGATGTGAATTTGAAAAAAGCGAGTGAAGTTTGCTGGAGACGAATTATGTGAATATGGGGGTATTCCGCATTAAGACGCCTATTTTGCCCACAAACTGATGCATAAGAATGCCGGGATGGACTGGCATAATGTCGCACAGAAGCCATCATTCCAGGAAATATGCGTTTTAAATCTTGCGGGTAAAATATCAAATCACAATTTTGCCAAAGGGACGAATTCGTGACGAACAAGTCCTCGAGATTCAAACACTATTTATTTATTTATTTATTTATTTTACGTCAAAAACAGTTAAAACTGTGTGTGACGTGCTATGGGGAAGTGAATTATGTGCACGTTTTCAAAACTCTGTGATCCCTACACTAAGCCATATACTACTTGAATTTTGAAAACACAAAAAAATGCGTTTTTGCAAGGATTGTAAAAAAACCTCCAATGTAATAAAATCTATTTTCAAGGATAAATCAGCAATATATTTGGGCTCTTATCCATCATGTCCTTTGTCAAGAGATAATACTTCCTGTCATGACAACATGGAAACGATAATATTTCCCACTGAATTCTAGAAGACGTACACAGATAATGAAGTTACATTTATGTCCAGAAGCAAAACATGGGTTCATCTATCATCACGGGACTATCATCTATCATTCTATCATCAAGGGACTGTCATCTTTCATTAACGTATTATATACTTGTCGGAACAAGCCTCCTAAACATTTAATGTATTATGTTACTTTTTATTTCAACATGCATATCTTGTTATGCAGCAGCAATCTAGCTTTGTACAATTATTACGCCAATTGTAATCTATGTTTAAGCATTTTTAGATGCGACGCCAGTTGCCACAAGGTTGCATAACATCCGCGCACACGTCCCACGCCGGGGGATTCCCCGGGCTCCAGCCGATGCCTGCCCTCCAGCGTGCAGCTGCGAGAATAGAGTTCTCGGAACCTCTGCATAATGCAATTAGTTTAACATATACTAGTAGGGAACGGATTTCCATGTAATTACATGTTTTACAGGAACTAGATACTTGCATTCAATAATATTTTTTATAATATTAGAACTATTTTTATTTTACATATTTTGGTATAATTACATATTTTGCCAATTATTATATATTTTTTACATTTGAACATATTTAAACATCGAAGCGAAACATTTCAGATGCGCGTTTACAATATATGTTACGGAATCATCTTTCTTACAAATCAAATGTAATGCTACTGCCCTTCTATGACCATATCTTCGCCATGAACTGTCAAACTTACTCCTCCCCCTGCTGGCTGCGTTCTCGGGAGTCAAGGATGAGCGGATTTTTGTGAACAAAAGTAATTTCAACCATGTGCTTGCTCATGTTTCAGACAGAACATTCGTTACTGGATCGAAAACAAATATTTTTTACTGAAAATTGTCTTCCGCGTTGTTAGATTTCGGGGGGAAGGGGGGATTTCCTTTAACCCGCTCCCCCGGGATCCATTACTGGCTAAACTGTACTACTATTCACTTTGAGCCCCATCTCCTTGAAATGATTGTAATAAATATTTTAAACGTATTCTGTATTTCGAATAAAATTCTTGTGTGGTGAAGACTAGTGTTCAATTACTTCTGTAGAGGTAGAGCCTACTTTCAGCCACTACGAATCCTTGGTAAGACCTGATCGGCGAGGTTCTACGCTCTGAAAATGCATGTAGAGAACAATTTTAAACACATTAATGGATTTTAAAAAAAATATTTTCTATTTTTTTCTTACATGTTTTGGAAAAAATAAGTACATGTATATGTACATATTTTGCATTTTTTATTACAATAAATTCCGTTCCCATATTAGTTTTGCAAACTTTACAAAAAGTTCTCAACTTTTAATTTGTCACATGCTCATGCATTTCTTGGTTAGTTAAAATTCAGTATAACTTAATGCCTTCAATTATAACGACCCAAAATCGATCGACATTGGTTGAGCTCAACGACTCCCGCGAATATCCTTTCGCCCCCTCTCTGCCTCTGCAACGAAGGTTCAGTGGAATACGCTCGCGGTGACCGGACTCATGTCCCCTGCCCTGGCATTCAACTCGTTAATTGTGCCAATTCACCGCAATAACTTACGAAATGCACGTGAAAAGTATTTGATTAGCATGTGTGTAGTGTAGCGTGCATCTACAACAAAACCACTGCGAATTAGTTGCAAAATGACTGAGTTCGAACCATTCTTACGTGTGCTGCACAATATCTGATAACTCCATTATTCGGACTCATGAAGAGTGTACCGTTTGTGTCAAACGCTGTGTAATCTGTCACCATGTAATTTTCCGTGTGTGAATACTGCTCATTTCGCAACGTGCTCAGTGATGCAATTTGCTAATTTCCCGTAACAGTCATGCTACATATTGTAATATAAGCAATGCATTGCTCGCCACAATAACTATTTCAACAAATCAAGTCTTAAGTTTTCTGCTGAAGACTGAAGGCTCAATCTGCTTGCTCCGCTCTCGCAAGTTGCGCCGTCCACGATGACTTTGCGTGGCCTCCAAGGGACGCCGGGAACTGTTGACCTAATGCCAGCCGTCATCGCAAGCTCCTTCGACCCACGTGACTCTTCATGCATGTGGACTCCGCGCACTTACAAGTCTCACCATCAATATCGTTGTTACGTTTTCTTCTCAGCACGTTTTGTATGTGCAGTGCCCCATTTGTGTGTTCTAATATATGCTGGAAATTCATTTCGGTAATACCGTGCTAATTACCATTCATTCACTGATATTCATTT
>BLKR01016200.1:0-34272 GCA_011170035.1 Teleogryllus occipitalis | reverse complement strand
ACGCAGTGCAACAAGGATAGTACAGTTTCTCACAGTGAGTGCGACGCGAGAAAAAGGTGGGACCGGCTGTTAAGGCGGAACAGAGTTCGCCGGGTCAGCTAGTATATATATAAAAGAAAGTCGTGTTAGTTACACTATTTATAACTCAAGAACGGCTGTACCGATTTGGCTGAAAATTGGTGAGCAGGAAGCTTTGAGCCAGGAGACGGACATAGGATACCGTTTATCCCGTTCGACAGCTTTCCTGTGTGAGAACGCACGCTTTTGCACGTTTTCGCACGTTTTCGCGTGATTTCGCATGTTAGCGGTCATTGTTGCCTGTTGACTGCGTCACGAATGAAGATGAAGCCACCAACTATCCAATTAAATTTTTAAACTCCTTGGATGTGCCTGGCTTACCACCGCACAATTTACGCCTAAAAGTTGGCTCCGTAGTAATCGTGCTTTGAAACAAACCAACCAAAACTGTGCAACGGTACGCGTTTGGTGGTTAGAAAATTGATGAACAATGTAATTTACGCGACGATACTCAAAGGAAAATTTAAAGGTGAGGAAGTTCTCATTTCGAGGATTCCGATGATCCCAACCGATATGACGTTTCAATTTAAAAGACTTCAATTTCCGATCCGTCTTGCATTCGCCATGACCATCAACAAATCACAAGGCCAATCCTTGAAAGTTTGTGGTTTGAATCTAGAATATCCATGTTTTCCCACGGTCAATTATATGTGGCATGTTGATGGTTCGGAAGATCATCTGCGTTGTTTGTTTTTGCGCCTGATAATAAAACAAAAAATGTCGTGTATCACAAGGTACGTAACTGAAGAGTGCAACCTATGCACCAAAATACAGGAACAATAATGAATGATTAATCTACTTAAGTTTTTTATTCGTATTTTCTAATAAACAATTTAACTTAATAAATTCCAAAATCTGATTATTTATTGCCTTTAACAGCCGGTCCCTATGATTACAGCTTTGTATAATAAACAAAAATAAAATAAAAATAAATTAAACAAAAATCAATCCTTAAACAAAAATCAATTCCAAAAAAACGCTTTGCTACGTAATAGATTTTTTAAATATCAATTTAATATCAGAGCGTTTTTTGTTTGTTTTTTTAAATTCGTCTTTGTTTGAGAGAAAAACACAAATCTGCAATTGCTTTATTATCACGAGTGCAACAAGGATAGTACAGTTTCTCACGGTGAGTGCGACGCGAGAAAAAGATGGGACCGGCTGTTAGGCGGAACAGAGTTCGCCGGGTCAGCTAGTATTCTTATAAAATTATTATAATATGCTTAACCTTAGATACTTTTATCGGTCACATGCGTCTTTATCCCTGACAACATGTAACCCTGCAGGTTTGTTAAGTGCACGTGTACCTAGTTTATGTAGGTACATGTGCACTTAACATCCTTAGCAATGGATTTTAACATCCCTAGCAACGTAAACAAACATCGATTCATCGCAAGTCAAATGTTTGTTAAGGAAAAAACATGGAGATGTAATGTAACAAATCATATTCAAACAATTCAGAAGTAATTCACATTGGTTTGGGGAATAATTATTCTTAATTGTAATAATATTAATAGTACAATTAGAAAAATGTATATTAAGTAATAGACATTTATGTCACGAGTCCTCTAAACGAGTCTTTAAGGACGCAGCCGGAAGGTTAACTGCGAGGCGGAGCGAAAGCGAAGCCGAGTAGTTAACCTTCCGGCTAAGTTCTTAAAGACTAATAGAGGACGAGTTACATACAATGATTTTTGTTATTTTTTGTTATTTTAGTTCATCGCTTATTAAAAATAAACTTTTATCACTTTCGCGAGTTCAGAATTGTCATTACTCTTGATTTTCTGTAGCAAGGGTTGGTGGTACTGGATGCTTTGTTTGTGATCAGACAGTTGAATGTTTTTTCTACTAATGCAAGCAGATTTGGAAAAATGTCTGGGAAGTGTTCATAGCAACGGCCGCTAAAATGATCGAGAGTCCATTAAAAATATTTTAGCGGCCGTTGCTATGGACGCGTTCTTAAGGCAGTATTTAGATGGTTGGTTGCTAAGGGGCTAAGGGCGTGTTTACTAACGTAAATAACAAAAAATAATATTATTTTCCTCACATTCCACCAAATGAAACTACTCCGGTAATAGTATTTTCTGACGATGTGAAGGTGTCTCCACTGGAAGTTAACGCGCCAATTTTTTAACCCAAAGTTGGTTCTTTAGGTATCTTTAGATCAGTGGCGAAGCGCTTTAAAGAGGCTTTTGAGGCTTAGCCTACCCAAAAATTCTAAAAATTTAATTATAACTTCTAAAATACGAAATAGAAGATAACTTAGTATGGAGGAACTCAATTTTTTCATTTTATATTTTTCGACTTCTCCCATTTCTTTGCTTACATCTCCAAGATTTTCTGGAAAGAAATTGAGGTGGTAGTGAAGAAAGTGAATTTTCTAAGACGTCCGACATCCCAAGGCTGCATTTGCGACCACAAGTTCCTGCACAAGAGCGTCGTAAATTTCATCTTTACTTTCGCTCAGAAAGCCTTTTACAACTTTAACAAAAGCATACCTCGCCTTGAACTCTTTGTCGTTTAAACTCTGTTTAAACAAGTCAAGATCAGTTTGCGAATATCAGGTCCTGTGAAACCTCCTTCCTATAATTTACCATCACTTAGTTTTGTAAAACACTGTCTAAGATACATAAAGCCTTCACCTTCTTTGACCATTCCGTTTACGAAATTTTTCACGAGGCATGTGCAGAGGTGGCAGGTTATTTTCATTTGTACTTAATGTACAGAGGTGGAAGCATCACCTTGCCTGGATCGATCGGAGGCTTATACTTGACATTGTCGGTACCGGGCTTAAATGACTCTCTGGGGGCCCACTCCTTTTGTAAGAAATGTTTTCCTGTAGCTCTAGAGTCCCAAAGAAACAAACAACAACAGTGCTTTGTAAATCCACCTTGCAGACCAAGTAATATAGCATTCTTTTAGATCCCCACAAATTTCCCAACCATGAACTTTGTATTTTATACGATTTAAAATGAGTGCGAGATCCTCGTAAGTCTTTCATTGAAACAGAGTGTGCCACAGGAATAGATGGCAGTTTATTTCCATTATGAAGTAAAACTGCTATCAGAATGTACTTACATGCATCTATGAAAAAGAGGCCAATCAGATGGATTATGTTGGATTCCTACCTCATTCATCAGGCTATTGATGTCCGTGCATACGCAAAGGGAATCTTACATTCGGTAATATTCTGAAAAATGCTCGTTCCTTTTCCTGCACTGAGTGTAAGTAGTTGCGGGACCCAGTAAATTCCATTCTTTGAGTCTATACTCCGAATAAAAGAAGAATGTGGTTGACAGTGCGGTGTGGAGGGGGGCGGCGTTGCCGCGTACTGTGCGCTCTACCACGTGCTTTGAACAATAAGACGAACAGCTGAGAGAAATCGGGAAGAATCGTAACACGTAAAAGAAAGAAAATAAACAAGGAACTTACATTTTCTCATCCTTCGCCAATTACTCCCAAACTGCACTGTTGAACTTTTAGTTGTTAGTTTGCCACACTTCGTAAATATTTACTTGTGGTCACTGCATATTAAAAACACAAACATTTTTAAATTATTCCTTTATAAGGGAAACACTCCACAGATATCTGACGCACTGTCAGCACTCTCACTCTCTTCAGAATTACTGCTTTCACTGCTATCCGATGCACCGAGGGAGATTATTAATTCTTCCACATTCGTTTCAATGCCACACTCGTTTTTCCACGCTTCGATGATCACCGCTTTCGTGCGCGCTACAACTTTTTGCCACTGTTCGCGAGTGGTTCCTTGCACAGCCTCCCGGAAAAGATTTTCCACTTCGCTCACTGTGAAGGTTTTATTATTCCTTGTCACGTAACCTTTCATTTGTGCCCATATTAACTCAATGGCATTGAAGTGGCAATGATAAGGCGGCAAACGAAGTACTCTGTGGCCGTCTGCTTTAGCAAGTTCATCAATTATGTATTTGAGGAATTGGGGTTTGATTCTTGCAACATCTTCAAGTAATTCCGCCTTCGTTTTCCACGTTTCAGTTTGCACACCGTGACGTGACAACCACTCAATAATATCTTGCTTTCTGGAAGCAGTAGTCGGCGCCCTGTCCATTACAACAGAATGATAAGGAGCATTATCCATGATGATGAGAGATGGCTTATGCAAGTTCTCGAGTAGGTTATCTTCAAACCATTTGCGGAAACGCTCACTATCCATCGCCTCTTTATAATCCCCTGTTTTTCGAGAACGGAATATTAGAAGACCGGTTTCAATAAAACCATGGGCTGTGCCATCATGAACAATAATAACTCGTCCACCCTTTCCGGTTGGTGCAGTGGCAGTGTCTACTGAATCATCTGTCCACGCTGTATGTATGGCCAGCATTAACCCAGGTTTCATCCAGCCACACAATTTTATCAAAATCTTGGGCACAAATGTCTCTCAAGAAACGCGAGCGCCACGCCACAATGTAATTCCTTTCCATAAGCACCTTGCGTTTGTTAAACTTTTTGTATTTAAATCCTAGCTCGTGCACAACGTTGCGGAGCGAAGCTATACTACCACTAAATAATTCTGCATCTCGTAATGAAACAGTTTTTGCAAGGTTGGATACTCTTTCCTTCAATAATAGGCGTAAATATGCCTCCGCACAGCATCCTTCTGAAAAGTATCCAGGCTTGTGACTCGCCTTTCAACGATTTTCTTCTTACCTGGCGTCTCCAGATGAGAAGGGCCAGCTTCTTCCGCTTCCTGCTTCTGTTTACCAATGTTAATGACTGCGTTCTCATGAATCTTGAGAGCATCTGCTGTGCGCTATACTACCTTTGAAACAGGCAATAAGGGCCCAACATTGTTTTTCTCCTTTTCAAAATAGTCGCGATCATTTACACAATACTCGCGAGCCTGGCCTTTCAGAGGAACTCCCCGGCCGAATTTTCTTCTTTCCTTTACGGAATGAATCCTCGGCCGCGTTTGTCACTTACTTCTGACATGTCAAATTAATGACAGCACTAACAAAACGATAACAAAATACCAATAACAAACAACAATAACAAGGAGAGAAAAAATACAACAATAACAACAAATCTAACAGAACACGCTTCTCTGAATTCCCGCTCTCACAATACACTTGGACACTGTAAGCTCAACACGCGTCGACGCTCAGCCGATAAACTGCAGCACTCCGGATACACGATTCATTTCGCAATTCAAACGTAACAAAACATCGGGCAAATGGCGATACTTCTGATTCGCTGTTGCGAGGTTACGGAGCTGACGTCACCATGTTACCGGGAACTGTCAACCACATTCTTCTTTTATTCGGATAATAGCACCCAAGGGTTGAGCTTTCTCGTTTGAAAGTTGTGTCGCACTAAATCTGTTGGATGACATGAGGCTCATCCTTTAAATGGAAGGAACTATCTCTTGGATCTTCATCTGCAGATATTGAATTAATGTCCTGATTGGTTTCTGTAGGTGCTGTAATATCGATCCGCCCCATCTTTCGGAGGAGTAGGTACAGGTAAATTTTCTGATCAGACACTGTTCTGATCGCGGATAGCAAGTTTGGATATTCGATGGCACACTGTTTCGTCTTGTTACTTCCTTCTGTAGTCATCAGACAGAAATAACAGTCATCATTGTGATTCCGGGGCTCTCTCCATATAATCAGAACAGCAAAAGCCATCCTTTTCTTGGTTTAAGTCAAGCCATCAGGTCGTCAGGGCATCAGACTGGAATAACACATTAGACAACACATGAGGGGTCCAGCTTTTATCCTGATCCCAGATAGTAATAAAAATAATATGCTTTCCTAACAAAATCTGTCCGGTGAGTTTTTATACCTTCTGCGGGAAGAACTTGACATTTCGCACAGGAAAGCACAACTTAGAACCACAGCACAACCACTAAATCACTGTGTGATAACAGTAAAATAATTCCGAAAATACTGTACAATAACTGAAGTGACTGAGTAAAACTTCGATTAAAGAAACACTGAAAAACAAACAATAGAGGGGGAAGGAACACTTGTCATCAGGGCCACCCCCATAACGTCTAAACGGTTCGTAATGTAGATTCCGCTCAACAGTGCTGAATCATGGGGCAAGTAATATTCTGTAAAGATATTGTTCGTAATGTTTTTAATTTTTGAGAAATTGTATCGTCTTTGATTTTTAAATAGAATGATATATTTTTCTTGCCAGCAATGGATACATCATGAAAAGAGGAATCCAATGATGTGTCTTATGTTGGTATTTTATTAGAAATTTTAGAATAAAAATAGACTTTCTGACATGTGATTTTCAATTAAACGGACAATATTTCCCCTTGCAACTGTCGCCTTTGGGAAGGGTGTTGCCAGAGGTACCGCATTTTCGACGTTTAATCCGCAAACCGCATTGAGTCATGCGGATGACTAAAAAATCCGCATTTTTACAATTTCATATTTTTAAAAATGTCTTGCTTTTTACTTTTTGCCGCATATTTATTAGTCTATCACGTGAATTATTTTCCTTCTTCCTTCTCTATCACTATGTCACTGAAATAGAACATGGGACGATGGAAATGGGACCCTTTTCTTGAAACCAGCGCGTGCAGGCACGCAGATTTCTGAAGACTGTCGTTTTACACTTTCAACGATGTTACGTTCAGAAATTTGCGCGACTGAACTCGCCGGTTTCAATAGGGTCCCAACTCTTACAGTCTTGGATTTAAATGCCTGGCCTTCTGTTATCTTTGTCTATGCTAACTTTATTATGTGGTTAAAAAGAGATGTCACATGTGGAAAAGACCAGGCATTAAAGTCCAAGATTGTACGTCTGTTGAGTTAATACCTGGACTATACCCTTGCTTGTTTACACATGTCATCATTATTAAGTTAAGAAGAAAAGCTTATAAACAAATAGAACAGGCATTAAATGAACAAACTACACACATTCGGAAATCGGAAACAAACAATACTTTCTATTTAAAAAGGACGCACTTATGTGGAATGAATGTGTTACTTTCATTTCAAAGTTGTTACTTTTAATAAATTTGAGAACAATATTTACAAATTTTAGGTTTATATGGGTTTGAATTTGATTGAATTTAAATTAATGGAATCTTAAAATTAAATTAAAGAATAAAAGGAAACAATATTTGGCTTGACTCCTGACAATATTGTAAATATTTATTGTTTCTATTCTTTTAGTACAAAAACTAAATAAAGACCATAGGTCTACACAGTTCACTCAGTATATCTATCTCCAACACGCGTTTTTTAAATTATATATTTTAAATTATGGGTAAATGATGGGTAAATAAAATGTTAAGTCGAATTTTATTTAGCATATATTTTCATATTAACACAATTGGTAAAAGAGAAGGCCACTTTCCCGAAAGGTGACAGTTGCAAGGGTTACTAAAGGAAATAATTTAATTTAAAACCATATGTGAGAAAGCCTACTTTCGTACTAAAATTTCTATCAAAATACTAACAAATGATACATTTGGATTCCTGGTTTTATGATCTATCCACTGCTGATTAGAAAAATATATAGTTCCATTTAAATATTCAAAGTTGATTAAATTTCTCGAAAACTAAAAATATTTCAAACAATACCTCTACGGCATATTGCTTGCCCCATAATTCCACATTGTTGAGAGAAAACTGCATTTCGGTACCGTGAACTGTTTAGAAGTTATGGGGGTGACCCATACTTGGTAGGGTACACGTACACACACACACACACACACACACACACACACACACACATTGATGCTAACAAGAAGTTCCTGTATTTCACCAACTGAGTGAAATACCATTGATTTCTCACTCGAGTAACATTGTGGAATAGGTAACTTTGATGATAACTGAAGCCGTCCCTACAAAATGATAAAAACTGGCAACAATGCGTTACACAAAAATACGAGCTAATCTAGAAAAACTACTGTCAATTTCAAATGCAGCATCCTGAAATTAACTGGAATCAGAATAGTTTTCCTTTTTATAACTAAACTGATGTCGGCCTGTGTAATTCGTTTTTTATAACATGGCGCGTGAGGGACTGTCTTCACGATGGAATATGGTATGGCTTTTCGTGTCTTTCTCGGTCGTGTCGCTAGATGTCGCAATATTCGTTATAGTATATACCATTTTTCTTGGTGTCTCTCTTACGTTGGTGAATTTCGTGGTGAAATTGTTCACCTCACTCTTCATTAGATCATCGAATGAAGGAAAGCAATTCAAGTGGCTCTGCAGGTAATGGGCCTTAATATTCATAGCAGCCAAGCACATGGAAACTGGAAAACATTGTTTCTCTTAATTGTGAAAAGTTTTCTACTTTATACTTTCCTAGAAAGTTTTTCACAAGAACAAAAGAAGACCAGGAACCCGATTCATTTTCGCTTATGTATTCCAAGAAATTTGAATCGTTTACTAGCTTTCTTATTTGAGAACCATCAAAAATCCCTGCTTTCAGTTTCTCGTGGGAGACACCCGGAAATATATGTAATATACACTGTAAACACAAACCTTCACATCCCAACGACTGTACAAATTGCTTCATGAAGCCTAGCTCGAAATGCAAAGAAGAGAATAATTTTCTCTCGAGCAACTAAAGGTAAATTGATCACATTCTTTTCCCCTACAACAATCTCTTTCCTCAGAGGCCAAGTTTTCACAACCAATGCTCACTGTTGGCTGTGCTGTCTCACAGAAATATAAAGCAGGGATAGTTTGTGCAGCCATTTTGTTCACCGAGAAGAAAATTCATTCATTATCGTCAGATCAACACTAATTACCCACGGTTGTTCATAATACTTGATCTTTTTTTAAACTAAAGAAATTGTCTCGTACTCTTCTTTCGGCAGAATGAGTGACCAATTGTAACAGGGCCGTATTTGTTGCCGTTGTATAAGAGTACATACTTCAAAATTCTCCTTGAGATGTCAATTATAAATCTCCATTCATCTGGCTTATATTCTGTAAACACAATTACATTGTAACAAGACACGAAGAATTCAAATTTGTCGCTTTATAATCAAATAATAATGAAATAGACTATAAAGAAAGAATAAGGAAAAATTAGAGATTAACAGAAATAAATATGATATAAAGAATAAAATTGGCTAAAGAAGTGAAATAAATAATACAATATAAAATTAAAATAACTTACTGCCCAAGCAACGAGGATCCCACCTAAACATTTACAATAAAACATGATATAATCCAGAGATGAACCATTCAATTTTTCCTTTATGTTAGAGACTCACTGAGGATGGGAAAATATTGTTCCCAAAAGTTACTTTGGGCTTGAAATAAATATATAAATTATATATAATTTATTTTTATTGTTGTGGTTGATTATCCCCGTATCTCTAAGAAAATCAATTTTAAGTATGAGGGCACGCTCTGCCCTGCACAAGCGAATTGAGTTCGGTCAGTCTTTAATCAAAAGGCTGAAGAACTATAAAAAGAATGTCTGCCTAATAAGGGTTTCAAGAGTTACTAGTATTTTAAAACAGAAAAGGTACAGATTGTCATTCACAAATTGTTACATGAAATTACAAAGAGAAAGGTCCAAACTTGATTTATTGACAATCACCTGTGATACAATTTAATCAAATACATAAATGACGTTTCGGAGGACAATTGCCTCCATCTTCAGACAACATTAAAAATTACATAGTCAGTTTGAACCGAATACAATTTACAACCTCCATTATCGTAAAGCTGTCATCATAGTAGAATGACAGCGGACTCAAGTACACGAAGCATGATGCCTCGTGGTCTACATTGGCTCCAGTAGGTCAACCGTTCGGTGGAAAGTTTGAGAAGGTTACTAGTATTTCAGCTGTTCACTCTGCCCTCAGAACGAAACGAATTCAAACACGAGCCATTCCACGTCAAATCGCACACGAACTGACACGACTTTCTTAAATAAATTATATTTTTTATTAAATCTTGGCATCAAAAAAAGACATGTTCCTTTATTTACCTGAAAATTGATTATTTGTGTAGTTATGCCTATATTAAATTTTGGAATATACGCGTACTCCGCAAAATATTATTGATTGATGCTTTGAATATTCTCAACATTAAAATTCCTGGTTTATTTTATTTAATACTTTGATATGCGTAGTTTATTCCTCTGCAAATTACTTTCTCAAAAAAATAAATATTTCATTAAAAATTGCAATTATTTAAAAAATAAAACTTTTTGTATGAACTCGTTCAGATAAAAATTTGAAAAAAAATTAAGACGAATTTCTTATTCAATTTTCTACAGACATTTTCTACACATAAAAAAAATCGACTGTAAGAATGCGGGCGCGCGCTTCTCGCCCCTGCACTAACGAATTGTGTTTGATCAGTCTTTAATACGAGTGCCGAAAAGAATGACCTTTGCCTGATTAGGGTTTCTAGAAATATTAGTAACTCATATGTTCACTCTGTCCCCAGAAAGGATGGGTGACAACGGAATGAATTCTACGACTGCGTCGTGTCAGCGAAACTAATTTTATTGCTGAGTCCCTTTGCGTCCCAGGGATGGGGTGCCCTCCTGACCTTGCACATGAAATACAAAAGAACACTTGTCAAGGGACTTGCGTAAAATTTTCTAAGCATCTGTCGCAATACGCATCTTATACAGCGAAGAGTGCTAGAGTTTGTTCTGTGAATCGTGCGTACACTGTGCCTCATGAGTGAACATCACCGTATGAGATACAACACATGTTTCAATCGATTTAATCTTTCTGATCACGATTTTAAGAAAAGAAAATCTCGAAGTCGCGTAAACCACGATTTCCTAGTGCAACTTGATTTAGAGGAGTCATTAGATTGGCGAATTTGTGATTTATGTCGGAAAAAAGGGAGTTGGCTTCCAAAAATGCTTTTTGTTAGTGAGGAGAACGTCGAGATCAGTGGCTCCCGTGGCATTAACGAAAGTAGCGGAAAGTCCAGTGAATATAGTGAAAACGGTGGAAATCAGGGAAATGACAATTTAAGCTCTTCAGATAGTTCGTCAAGTGCTACGAAGTGAATGTAGAGAAGATAAACAAGAGTTTAATTGCTAAAGGACATACCCCCCTGAAGAAAAGAAAATTACAACAAAAACGATGTTCCCATGAGAAATTTCAGACCGTACAAAGTGCTACCACAGATAATTTGTTTCACACTAAAGATCCTTCACCGTCAATTGAAAACTCAGACCAGAAAGTTATTATCAAGAAACTATCGATTCCTTTCACTCAACCGATCACAAGACATTGAAAATTCAAATTTTGACAATTTTTGAAAGTCAACAAAATTAAACGATCCTTCGCAGCAACCAAACACGTGATAAAAGTGGCTAAAACGATGAAGGAAATGGAATTTTGTCTAGACCTGAAAGTAAATTCGACAAGGATACGCTTACAAGTCAACTGCACTACCCTCAGATTTCAGTGCACAGGCTGTACTTACCTCGAGCTAGTGCAAGAGAGGACTCCTTATCTTCGAGGCACTGTGCCGACAGCAAGAAGAAAAGCTGCGTGGGTACTTTCTGTCCATCAACTCGTCTGTTCACAAAACTAACTGTGATCAAGATAGAAAGATGACCCCATTATGTCTGGCACAACCAAGTAAAAGGATGATTACGTGAAGCATCACGACCGCGTGAATATCTGGCATAGAAAGGAACTTCATGATAGATTTTTTGCAACTTTAACTTCGGAGAATATTGATAAAAAAACTCAGTGGAGTGGCTTCGAATCGGGGGCCTCTTCGATGAGACTGAAGGATTTCTTTTCTCCATTCAAGACCAAGTTGTCAAAACCAGAGCTTATAAAAAAGTCATCTTAGGTCAGCAAATTGATAGCCCATGTCGCCTATATAAATCCACCGAGTCAATCAAGCATATTTGCTGTGGATGCCCTGCATTAGCTCAAACAGAATACCTCAAGAGACACAACTGCGTCGCCAAAGTGATCCACCAAGCCGTTGCAAAGAGATATGGCCTCGTAGAGAGTGAACAACCGTATTATAAGTGCAAACTTGAGCAAGTAATCAGCAATGATCGAGCTTGAATTTTGTGGGACAGTATAATCTTCACTGACCGAACAGTGGAAGCAAATAGACCGGATATTCTTCTGTTTGATAAAATATCTAAAACATCATGCATCATTGATGTTGCGGTCCCTACAGATGACCGGCGTGTAACAACTGTCGCTGAGAAAAAGGAAATACCAGCCCCTGGCTGTTGAATTGAAGGACATGTCTGGATTGCGCGCAGTGGAAGTGCTTCCGGTGGTGGTTTCAGGGAATGGATTGATCGAAAAGAAATGGCAAGAGACCGCGAAGAAGGTAAAATTGACTTAAATGCATTTGCAAGCTGCATTATTGGGAACAACAAATATAGTCCGTAAATTCTTAAGCCTGATTTGACAAATATAAAAAACCAAATATAGATTATGTATTAGCCAATTATAGACCAGTAAGTCTCACGTCATTGTATGTAAGCTAATGGAACACTTGGTAACTAGCTATATTAGACAAGAATGGGAAAGAAAAGAATAAATATTTCAGGGACAGCATTGTTTTAGGACTGGTTTCTCTTGCGAGAGTCAGATAGTATCATTGTTTCAGGATATAGCAGATGAAGTTGATATTGGGAGGGTGGACGCCGTAATAATAGATTTTGCGAAGGCATTTGATGTTGTTCCACACGATAAACTGGTTTATAAATTAATGCAATCGGGTACTGACATAAGAGTTGTGGCGTGGATTGATGAGCTTCTTCGAGGTAGGAAACAGAAGTCCGAGTTGAACAACAATTTTCGTGTCAAGCAAAGGTAACTTCAGGGATCCGTAAAGGAAGGACCTCCCCTGTTTCTCGCGTTTCTGAATGACCTGCCAGACAATTTATATTCAAAGGTACGGCTATTTGCAAATGACTGTATAATATATCGAGTTATTCAATCAAAAGTGGACGAGGATATTTTGCAGAGTGATCTACATAGATTACATTTATGGGCGGAAAAAATGGCATACATACATAAATAGTTCGAAAAGCAAAACCATCACGGTTGGTAGGGGCCGCAAATATAATGAAACTCAATACCGTTTAGGCAACGAAAATATTCCAAGAGTCTCGTCTTGTAAGTACCTGGGAATAATTTTTGATAGCAAATTGAGTTGGGAAAATCAGGTAAACTGCGTCGTAGGGAAAGCCTGGAGCATTAGCATTTTACTACGCTAATACTAAATAAGAGTACTGCGAAAGCGAGAGAATTAGCTTATTTATCTCTAGTTCGTCCATTAATGGAATACGGGGCTGTTTGTTGGGACCCTTTTAGAAATTCTCAAAAGGAATATTTGAATAGAGTACAGAGAAGAGCGTACAAATTTACTTTCCGAAGCAATAGGAAGAAAGTAGAATGGGAGTCTATAAATTAGGAGGGTTAAGGCAAGACTCTGTGCCTTGTACAAAGCGTATGCCGATTATGCAGCTTGGAAAAATATCTCCATCCGACTGAGGAGACTTTCGTACTTTAGTAGGGGGAATCACAAGCACAAAATTCAGTTTAGGCCACAGAGAACAACTGCTGCTGCCGCCCCCACCGCCGAAGAATTGGATACCTGAAGAGAATGTATCCCTTTGGTATAATGTGCTCGTGCACATTGGTTGATGTAGGTTACTTGCTTATCTTGTGTTATAGGGATGTAAGTTTGAGTTCAATTTGTAAGGTGTGTCGTTGTTTCCTAGATTTTTCTGTACAAACATGATAACTTCAAAAATAAATATACAAGGCAGTGGAAGTATGCTAAATTTTTTTAATTGAGGTCTGCAGGATCCTGTTCTTTTTGTATTTGTCATTGTTCGAATGATTCTCTTTTGTATTTTGAATGTTTGCTTAGCCTCTAGTACTTGACCCCATATTATTATTCCGTATTTGAGAATAGAGTGCACATTTGCGAAGTACACTGTTCGAGCTGCCTCAATGGTGCTGTTTCCTATTATTATTCTAAGTGCATAATTAAGTTTGCTCAATTTGGATCTAATATCTTGTAGGTGTGAGTTCCATGTGAGGTTGGATTGTATGGTAATTCCGAGAAATTTTGTTTTCTGTGCTTGGGTGATGCTGTTTTTTTCTAATATTAAATTGGCGAGGATTGTTATGTTGAGTGGGAGTTGTGGAAGGGCATTGCGATTGTTTTGTCTCTATTTAGGATGTTTGTAGTGGTGGATCCATTGTATTACCTAATCAATGGCTGAATTGGCTTAGTCTTGTAAAGTTTTGGTTGTTCTTTCTTTGAATATTATATTAGTATCATCTGCAAAAAGTACGGTTTTGTTGTTTTCCCGTGTGCAAGAGAGGTGAAAATTTTGTTAAGTGTAAATCTGCAGCCTGTTATATGCCCATTGATGCTTGACTGAAAACATTTGTGATAAGAATGTAAGCATTAACTTGTGATCACTTGGAACGGAGGTGTAATGTTGCGGTCCATTCAATGTGCAAGGAAGTAAAAATTTTGTTTGTATTAATGTGCAACTTAAGTTTCTGTATGGGTGTCTGATATGAGTTTCTGCATTTGAGTAGTGTCACAACTGGAAAAGGATTTTGTGGTTTTAGTTGGGTGCGAGTCCCACACTACCCAGGAGTGCGGTCCCTCCTGAGTGTCTATTATGATTTCCACAGTTCCCTCGAAAAAAATAAACGAAAAAAAAGTATTTTTAAGTAAATCCTTTTTTCTGTCACTAAACTAGGAGTGAGAGCATATTCTTGAGAGTGAGCCCCCAAATATTGCTCCTGACCAGTGAGTCGCTTTGCAGTGGCTGTGTTGTACTGAAAATTTGAGTTTATTTTATGATAGTAAACACATAGTATGATTGTAATTGTTTATTTTATAGAGAATGTGTATTGAAGTTTTAAATATTGCAGATTGCATTTTTAAATATATGACTGTCGTGACCGGCCGCACATAATTAAATGTGCCGCCACGGAAGGACGTCAGTAGGGCGTTACCGCCCCTGGCGGCAGTGGTCAACAACCAGCGCGGGCCAGCGGTGCTCGGCTGAGTGCGGCTGCCACGCCTGAGCGAGCGGGGTGAGACTCGGCCCCGTCCCTACTACACAACCAGTCAACGGGCCTACGGCCCGGGGCAGCTATAAAACGGCCTCGGCGCGGAGCTGAGGCAGAGAGCGAGTGAGCGGCTGTGATAGAGCGACGATCCTGTGATTAAGTGGTGTTTATTGTGTGAAGAGAGAGAGAGACGACGACGACGACTGCGCAACGACTTCGGATTTCCTTTTTCGGCTATTTGGTGACTCGGCATATCATGGTACATCTCCTGGTTTTACGGCAACACGGCCACGTCTCTCTGCAAATTCTCCTGGATATTCGGCACTATAGCTTGGTACCTGGTCCTGTCAATAAATTGTTTATTGAACCCTGGTGTATTTAATTTGGATACTTCAATAACAAATAGTATAAATCACTGTTTATTTCTTTTGTCGTAATCCAGGCCCTGGACAATTAAATGTGGACCACACAAATGCTGACAACAAAAGTCTTTGGTTATCTATATAAAAAATGTAATGGATTGTTTTAGTTAATTTTTACTTTAACTTTTTTTATTACTTTGCTTTCTAATACAAAATATTTTTAAGATTGTAAATCATAAACAAACCGGTGAATCCCGAGTTTAGGGTGGCACGGTTCCTTTGATTCACTGATTCGGTTCATTAGAAGAGAATCGACTCCATGAACTGAATCCTTGTTTATACGTAGTAGTCGCGTGTATTTAAGTTCATGACGTTACAGTAAAAATATAATTATTTAAAATAAAGGTAGATCGGGAGAATAGCTACCCCCCTGCTCCAAAGCCCCCTGTACGTATAAATCTCCGTAGCAACGTACTCTCATTAAGTGAACTGATTATTAGTATTTTTCACGCTACAAATTTAATTTTATAACCTACACAATTCTTTAACCAACGCATTTTTTTCACCAAGTGGTCCGCGACGTGCTACCGCACGTCGCTACCCGACGGATCCAACGTGCTACGTTCGCGAGGGCCTTCTGGTCCTCGCTCTCGAGACCTGGTTCGCGCCTCCGCTGTCGCTCCGGCGCTCACGCTGTTTTATATACCTCCATCACTTTTAAGAGAATTTATTTTAAAGGGAACACTCACTTTTAAGAAAATTCATACCTTCCATCTCAGTAGACACACAAACCTATTTGAAGAAGACTTAAAATGCGAAAATACACACAATTCCACGCCAACAAATTATCATGTGACTTCTCATTTAACATTGAACATAAATAATTCAGTTGTTATAGTGAACCGCGCAACTATAAACATAGGAATCGCGAGAAATAATGAATCATAAAAGGAACCAAAGGAACCGTGCCACCCTAAACCCGGAATCAACCAACAAACCAATTAGTTAAATTTAATTTTTAACAAACAATCTGCAGTATCATTATATTTTCTTTCAAATATTCCCAGCTCCTTTCAGTAATTCGTATTTGGCGGGTATCTCTGAAATTCGAATTTGGCGGGTTTTTGCACGTAGAAAGCCAACGGGAACGTTACCATCGCACGATAGTGAAGCGCTCTGGAGGTATTCGCACGAACATTGAAGCTGGACATCTTGGTGTTAATCTATGAAACTACTAGGAAACCACTGACAGCAACATAACGTGACAATGGAGGAATATAGGATTACTATATTCTTCCATGACGTGACTGTCATGGAACAGTTTGGTACAAAGTATAGACAAAATACTTGGGTTTTTCTAACGTGGCGGCTGAGGGTAGTATCTCCAAGATGGAATTCGGCACGACTTTTTGCGTCAATCTTGGTTCTGCCGCAAGATGTCACATGATCGCGACCGCACCAAGCAGTGATGCAGATCAAACGAGTGTAGCGGCAGGACTGAGAATGACTCAAAAAGTGGTGCCGAATTCAATTTTGGAGATACTACCCTCAGCCGCCACGATAGAAAAACCGAAGTATAATCTCTGAGGCTCTTGTCGCATACTACTGTCGCTCGCTATCTTGCGATCAGCTTGCGATCGCCAGCCAAACCCAGCTTCACACGACACGAGTTGTCAATGGTTGCAGATAGAGCTGCTCACGTCCACGTGCGTTGAACTTGAGCCACCACACTGGATCCGTGAGCCCGATTGAATAGAGCTGTGGTGATACGACTGTAATAGCCGATGAAAGTGTACTCAAATGTTGCTTATATTTTCTTAATTAGGTCAGACATCAATTTCTGCAAGAATGGTTTTGTAAAAAAAAAAAGTGATACGAAACTCATCCTTTTCCATCATTTGACAATTTACGCTAGAGCAATTGACCGACCTGACTATGCAAGTGTGGCATAAAAGAAATTCTTCAATAAGTACTAAGAAAATGTGGCATTAAGAAAATTCTTCAATAAATTAATGTATCTATTCTCCAATAAAAGTAAATTTGTTCCGATTTTGAGAAGAAAATGTACACTGTTAAAGATATAATACCCAGTGAAAAATCACCTGCAAATGAAGTTGCTGCTCCAGAATGTGATGAATTGAAGATAAGTAAAGAGTTTGAGTTAGAAAGATGTGTTGAATGGATTACAAAATCGGGCGTGAAACGTGTTTGTGTTCAGTTTGCACAAGATCAAATTCACAAAGCCCCACTGTTAGTGCATATGTTGGAAAGTGAACTTCCACAAAAAATATACATTTTAGGAGATACATCGTATGGTAGTTGTTGTGTAGATGAAGTTGCTGCCCAACATGTGAACGCTGATGGCATAATTCACTTTGGACATACATGCCTGAGTCCTTCTGAAAGAATACCAGTATTGTACATTTTCAACAAAGAACATATTGATATTGAACAGTTCAAAATGTGTATGCATGACACTTTCACTTGTGATGACAAGATATTATTACTTTATGATGTTTCTTATCAGCATGCAATTTGTGCTATTACTCAGTCCCTTGAAAAGAGTTTTGATAACTTAATTGTGTCAGAGCTCTCAATTGATGGAAAGCCTTCATCTAATTTTGAACACACATTTTTTGGCAGATCTGTTAAAGTTTCAAAAACAAATTTAAATGACTATGTCATTATTTTCATTGGTTCAGATGGTCCTTGCATTGCAAATTTTAAGTACTTATTCCCAGGACAGCCGTTCTTTAGATACAATCCAGCATTATCATCATTTGAACCATTCAAAGTAAACATCAGTAAATTTCTACAAAGAAGAATGTTCCAGATTGAAAGTCTTAAAAATGTGAGAAATCTTGGTATTCTTATTGGAACATTATGTGTTAAAAGTTACTTGGAAGCAGTAGAAAGAATAAAGTGTTTAACAAAACCAAGAGATGTAAAATGTTATATAATATCAGTTGGTAAAATTAATGTTGCTAAATTAGCTAATTTTCCTGAAATGGATGCATATGTCCTGATCTCATGTGCAGAGAATTCGCTATTGGACTCAAAAGAGTTTTTGCAACCTATTGTGACTCCATATGAAGTGGAATTGGCTTTCAACTCTGCCTATAAATGGAGTGAAAAGTATGTCACAGATTTCACGACACTTATGCCAGGCTGTGATAACTATGTGAAAGAGAATGATAATATTCAAGAAAATGAGGTTAATGTGTCTCTTGTTTCCAGCAATATGCAGACCACATTAATTGAAAAACATGAAACATGTTCACCTACTTCTCTCGTTTCGAAGGGGTTGGATTCACTAGCTTTGTCGGAGTCACATGGTTGTAGCTTTTTGACGTCAAGAAGTTGGGTTGGCCTTGAGCAAAAATTGGGGCAGAATGCTGTGGAAAAGGCCAGTCAAGGTCGCAGTGGTCTTCCTTTTAAATATGAGAATGAAAATGCATAACCAGGAGTTTTTCCCCAAGTGGAAATCAAATTACTTCCTATATGCATATGTAAAACCAACTTCATATATAACATGGGTTAATATTTCTCAAAAAGGTGAAACCAAGGTTTCTTTCTGAAATTGAATTTAAAAGGTGTAAATTAAAAGTTCAATAGATCTCTGCAAGGACTGGTCATTTCTTTTCATTTCATTCTAGTTTCCAATGTCTTGACTAATTTTACAAATCTTTAATTCAAAATCATGTTCATTTTACAGTTTTAACTTCATCCTGGAAGTACCAAGTTTTGCTTAATTTTTTCCATTCACACAGTGCACACTTGGACAAATAACATCAATTTATTACAGTGAAAGGTTTGATATTAAAACTTAGGTTATGCAATGTACTATCAAATTTATTAACAGCACATTGTAAAAACACAAATTATTAAATTGTTAGAAATAAAGGTATATGAATAAAAAAATATGTGCAACTGTTTTTCAATCTGCACGTTGTGATATCTCCCTGTAATTAGCAATCCTTCATTTGTAACTACAGAAACTAGGTAATGCATTTGCATTTCACTCGTGTTTTGAAATGGAGCTTTGAAAAACAGAACATTTGAAGTAAAGAAATACGAATTTAATAGTATAGTTAAGATCGCTGACAACCAAATTAATGGCAAACTTCTTAACTCTTCATATAATTCACTTTCAAAATAAAACAGTTCCATCAAATTATTCTATTTCACACACATATATAATATGCAGTTTAACAAGTCATTATGCAAAGACACAGTTGGCTGGATTCCAACCACCAAACATGCTGATCTCATAGACATGCATAAATTATACTGCAGATGCCTGTGGTCGTCAGAAATATTGCCACTTCCCAAGAATAGCATCTTTTATAGCATCAATGTATTGTGCTGGAACCCAGTACACCCAATATCGAGATGCTTCAGTTGGTCCTAATTGAATACCCTGTCAAACATGAAAACAGTATATTAATTTGTGAAATCACAATGAAAGAGGATTGATCAAAAATAACACTTTATAAGCTAGATACCATTATATGATACTCTTCATGTCCTTCAATAGGCTCACTAACAACACTTTTAATAGTATTCATTGGTATCTTGTCAGTTCTTTCTTTGGTACCAATCCATATTTGATCTTGTTCCATCTTAAAAGTTAATCTCACTTTCCCTCCTGATTTGTTAAGCATTCCAGATAGAGGAAATGGTGGCAATGAGTCCTACAAAAGTTTTTAAAAATTGCACAGTAAGTAAGGAGAAGTCAAGTTTCCAAATTGTTTTTCTTCACATTTTGTACAAACAATAAAACAAGAGAGAACTTACCTTGGCATTCTTAATGCCTGGCATTACATCTTCTGGTATTCCTATATCAATAACTTTCTTATGTAGCTTCTGTTTGCAAAATGGTTCTTTGGTAGTAGAAGATGCTTTCTCATCCAAAAAATCCTGCAATCAATAATATTTTGTGCTATAAAAATATCCATTGTGTTTCAAATTCTAGTTAGCATCTTTAAACATCTGTGTAAGTACTAACAGAAGGATAAAAATTCTTAGTTTATCGTCTATAACAAGATCCAGAATCTCCAATAATGCAGTAGCTATGTTAATCCAATGTCAGTGAATTACAGCCTTAACCCAATCTACATTGTGACTAACAATATGTAATTGTAAATCAAAAATGAATAACTAATTTCAAAGAGTAGGCTAACAATATAAGCCCACATAGCACACCATTACAACTGGTTAATTCTTGTTTGCAACAAAAGACTTTTGACTACATTAATTGAATACATTTGCAACATCTCATCTATTTTCTGGTCTTAACAATATTGTACACATAAATGCAGCAATACTATTTATCATAATCCTGCATTTTCTACATAACACAAATAGTAGTATTTTGAATGGATGAATTACAAAAATTATTACTGTACTTTCCAATCAATTTAAGTATGGAAAAGTTACTTCATTTCTGGGAGAACTTGTGCACATTGATATTAGCCATAAGATGCCTTTCCCAAATACTAGAACAATTATTTTCTTGTTATGCTTAATACTTTCACATTAGCAAAGGCTGCTACGTGACTTCCATTTTTTAATTTACACAACTTGAAACTAGATTCACTACAAAATAAGCAACTTTTATTATTGATACTGAATTGATAAGCATGTGTAACATAAAAATAACTAATGTACTGGTTAGAACTTAAAAACATAAAAGTATTGAAACTATGTTCTGATTTATTTTAGATTTCTAATCCAAACTAAAATAAGGTGTATAATTTTTTCCTGTCTATATTTTGCATTCTATATTAACTTTTTCAATTAAAATTACTTATAATTTACAAGAATTGTTGTATTTTACCTGCTTACTAGGTGTTGAAACTGCCAGTACATCATCCAGTTTAGAACCTACAACCATGACTTTTGCACCTTTAACAACACCAAGATCTCTCAAAGTGCGTTCATCTTTTGCCAAACCTTTTATCATCACTTTTTGCATTGCATGAGGGACTCCTAAAAGAAGTAAAACAAACGTTTTTCAATTCATTCATAACTTCTAACCTTTTTGTCCAAAAACAAGAAAATGCTCAAATATATAACTGTATGAAAATTCAAAACTATGCCAAGTTAACAATTTTGAAGGCATAAGCCAATGCATTCCCAGAAAGTTGGAAGAATTCAATATCAAAAGATTTAATTACTTATTAACAGCACTTGCAAGAAATAATCTCATCTCCAAACAATTGTTTTAAAATAAACTTTAAGATATTATATTTGAAATTAATGCAATTAAATTTTTATCAAATATTAAATTCAGACTAAATTGCATGACTAAACAACTAATGAAGATGGAATTGAAGCCAAGATGTAAATGTAATTAAATTATCTACTTTAAGATAAGATCTAGTATTCATATGGTTTAAATATAACTACATAACGTGCAGACTGGAGCAATATTCTGGAATTTTTTAACAAGAAAATAATGTCAGAAGTACATTTGATACAATATCAAGACCAGTAAAGACTATTTTGTTACACATTTCTTTCCATTTCAAGAGGTGTACCATGAAGTGTCAACAGGAGCAAAATTGGTATTACAATATAGACATACAAAAACGTTTTTGAAGAGAAGAAAAAGGAAAAGAAGAATTGAAATTCTCACATCCTACATCTATTGTTACAATATAAATTAACCTTTTTAATCTTTCATAAGACAATGACTCTGTCTCTTCAAAATGGTCTTTGTAACATGAATAGTATAAAACATTTTAATTGAATAAACAACAAAAACTATAATGGTTTGCATCCATGAAAAGCTGATCTTTGCACTCAATATAAATACAAATTTTAAGGACATTACAAAAAGTTGTAGATACACAAATTGTTTACCACAGCAGAGCTTTCAAAAAACACACAGGGAATGTTAATATTTTATATAGGGGACATAACAACACACTGTTTGTAAACATTGCACATAAAATAATATACCTATTATTTCCTCAAGGTGAACTTTTAGCTCACCAATAGTCTTATCTACTGCAAATGACACATCATATTTGTTCTTGTTGTAAACAACTTTAAAATCGATAACTTCTTTGCTGGCATCAATATCACATTTTGCAGATAAGTCACCACTCTTGTCAGGTTCTTCATGGGCATCTCCATGGTCAGATCCTATAATGGATATTAGTTATAACTTTTCCACTACACTTTTTTTGAGTATATATAATAATATATGTATGTTATAACAGTGGAATAATCACAATGTCATGTATGATAATTTAATGATTTCTCTACTTTAGTGACTGTTATCTGTAAACATACATGATATTCTTCCATGAAAGTAAATTCCAATCACATGTGAACTGTACAGCCTATTCATTTGAAATAGCCAGCAATCTAGAGTACAATTGCATTCATTAAAAAAATGCATTGGTGAAACGTAATATGACAGTACCATAGATCAAACTGGCGTAAACCAAAATTAGATGATGAATCTTACAAACTTGATGTTTACACTCGAAATAACAATGGAATATAATTATGACATTAAGTCACTAATTAATTACTTTACTACAAAACAGATGTATGAACTTCGAACTTGGGGGTGATCATCTGCTTATCACGACCATTATGAGAATTGAAAAACTCCGATTCATGGCATGAACAAAAACAAAAATCAATAGGGTTAGTTTGTTAGATTTAAGCACGTACCCACACACTCCATATTGAATTACATTGAAGGGATATTATCCCATATCATAATAAACAAAATATAAATCTAATAATTGTCCTTGTTTCAAATGACGTGCAAGTCGTCCAGCAAGTCAAAAGAGTCAAATAACTCAATATACGATGTATCACAAATTGTCATAATTAATCACATCACAATGAATGCCCTTAACAACATTTCACCCCTGAGTTTCTCCTCGCGAAGGCAATGTATGCTGCCTTGCCTAGCCTAACCTCGCCTAACCTCTCTCCCAACTCCGAACGAAACTCAACATTCACAAGTCAGCCGAGTCAGCAAGAGCGTGGCGCCCGCGTGCGGGAACAAATCACAACGAAGCTGCAAAATGACCCGGATGCCTAGCAATTTGCTCAAAATCCTTCCTGCATTCTGAGATATCGTTAATTTACTACTGAAGCTGAATACAAAAGATAACATACAAATTAAAATTTGTTTCACTTTTTAGGTACGTTAATTCAATTTATAAATTGAGAAGCAAATATAAGTAGTTCACGGTACTTTATTGAGAGCGTGGTTGTCTTGCTTCGGTCGGTGTTTACATCGGTTCTGCTGATCAGTAGGCTGAAAAATGGCCGCATCCCTAGAAAACTTGGAAACTCAGTTGGAAATGTTCATAGAAAATGTGAGACAAATTAGAATTATTGTTGGAGATTTTCAACCACAGGGACAGAATGTTCTGAATCAAAAAATGTGAGTAATAATATTTTATTGCACTGAAAAAATGTGACCACAATTGTGTATATACCGATTTTGACATTTTGACATTTTTTCTTTGTAGACAAGCACTGGTAGCAGGTCTCCAAGAGATAGATAAACTCAAATCTCAAGTTCCAGAAGTTCTCATACCGCTGGAAGTATTTGAGTAAGTAATTTTTGAATTTCACGTAAATAATTCAATTGTTGCACATTATTAACATAATCCTATTTCAGTTACATAGACCAAGGACGTAATCCACAACTGTATACCAAAGACTGTATGGAAAAAGCATTGGCTAAAAATGAAGAAGTTAAGGGAAAAATTGATGCTTATCGCAAATTCAAAGCTCATCTAATGGTTGAACTTGGGAATGTGTTTCCTCATGAGCTGGCCAAATATCGTGCAATTAGAGGTGAAGAAAGGCCTCTGAACTGAAGTGTACAGTTTTGTGTTACATATTGTTAAATATATTTATTATGATCTACATGCAGTTAATGTTAATAATATGACATTCCTCTGTGTAGTCTTTATCCTGAGAATACATTGTGGTTGGCTTGTGTCTTAAAATTTTGCATGTGGGAATGAAGTTTTAAAACTAAGAATGTTTGTTTCATGTGGTGTTCAATATTTTGATAAAAAGAATCCTGTACAAGTATACAGCATTCATAATAAAATGTATGAAACTTATGCATTATTAATATACATAATTTTAGTTACTAGTGTTAGACATCTCCCGATGAAACAATTAATGGGGTTTAATAATATTGCCATTTAAAGAAAGCAATAGTACTAACAATTTTTAAGAAATTTTTGTCGTAAGTAGGCACAACAGAACCCTTTTATGTTTAATTATAACTTAAATAAATGTGGAATTTTATATAATAACTCTAATCACGATTCTTTTTGCATTAATCTCCCTTTTCAGCGCAAATGTAAACCTTTATTAGCAATCCATAGTTGTGTAATTCAATGTCTCAGATTTCACTACCGGGAGCAGGTCCAGCTTACATTTTTATAATGAATGTTTCACTTACCATAAATTTTATTATTTTTTTATTCGTTGATTTATAATTTTTTCTAAGGTATTCAATTTTGTTATAAGAGAAATTTATTAAAAAAACTATATTTGTGGTTGAGTGTCATTGACTTGTGAATGGGGGGCAAAGTTCCTTGAGCCCCCATGTGCCACATGTTTTCTTCTCATTAAGACACGATTCATGTAAATTTCACTTTTTACTGCATGACTAAAATCTTATAAAAAAAAAAAAGAATTATCGTAATCTCACTTAAATCTTGATTTAAAAATGAAAGATTATGAATGACAATTCTGTGTGGTGTATTGTGACAATATTGTTGTTTCAAGATTGGAAGTGCCATGCTCAAATGTAATTATTTCTGTAATACTCCTGCATTACTGGTAAGTAAAGAACCTAAAGTACAGCAATGGATATTGCTAGTGAATTTCTGCATACAAATAAAAATTCAACAATACTAATAAAGGAGTGATTAAGCTTCATCGTATACATATTTTAAAAATATCTGTCTTACACTGAGATTTTTCTATAGTGGCAGAACGTTAGGTCATTCTTACGCCTCCTGCCTTATAAAATGAATCTTTTTAATTAATTCACAAACATCCTTCTCAACAGGGCTTGTGGCCTCAAAAATGTGCTTACCAATGTTAAAAAAAGATTCATTTCATAAGGCAGAAGGTGCAACAAAGATCTTGTGATCGGCCACCATAGAAAAATCGAAGTATGAATCAAATGCAAGGTATGTAACTTGCACCGAAAATGATTAAAATGTGTTAACTACTTAACGTAGTTATTATAAAACAAAAAGCAGTTCATAAATTTACAATTTTTATTTTACTTGACATTTTATGTTTACTAACAATAGAGATAACTGAAAACAATCATTTTAAAAATTAATTATTTTAAGATATTAGGGAGTTTTAAGAAATGCTAATTTTAAAAGCCCAAGTGTGCTCATTCAGGTTCATGCTTACATAGGAATAGAAAACAATTATAAATATTTTTTAATAAATAAGAGTATTCATGACCAAAATACATTATACCTGAGCCATTCCATGTTAAATCGCACAAGAGCTGACACGATTTTTTTTTAAAATGTACGACGATCTTTTTCTTAAATGTATACATCAAAAAAGGGACACGTGTGTTTTATTTGCCTGAAAATTGATTATTTGTGTATATGCCTATATTAAATTTTGGAATTTACACGCACTTCACAAAATGTAATCAATTATTGTGGATGGATAATATCAATTATCAATCAATGTGATCAATCGTCGTGGCAGGAAGTATTATTCCGAAGGACAACATGGATAAGAGCCCAAAATTTAGTGTAGGGATTACAGAATTTTGAAAATGTGCACACAATTCACTTCTCCCCAGAGCACGTCATATGCAGATTTAACTGTTTTTTGACGTAAAATAAATAAATTATTGTTCCGAAAGTATTTAATATAAAAATTCCTGATTTGTTTCATTTAATACTTTGAAATGTGTATTTTATTCTTCTGTAAATACATTATGCAAAAAAAAATATTTAAAAAAATGTAATTTTTTCAAAAAATGAAAATTTCTGTATAAACTCGATGAGATAAAAAAAAAATATAGGCGTATTACTCATTCGATTTTCTATAAAATACACTAAGAAAAAGTGAGCACTCCACACATACAGTTCTAAAAAATCAATTCTGTGGTGGTAGCCGATATCTTGTGGTAATCTATTATAGATATGGGGATAATCAACCACAACAATAAAAATAAATAATATATATTTATTTCATGCCCAAAGTAACTTTCAGGAACACTTATTTTCCAATCTTCAGTTTTCAGTTATTTCCTTTTTATTAAATCCTCAGTTATTTTCCAATCCAAGGAAAAAATTGAGAGATTAAGATAAAGAATAAAATTACTAAAGTGAAATAAATAATACAATGATAAAATTAAAATAACTTACTGCCCAAACAACGTGGATCCCATCCCAACATTTACAATAAAACATTACATAATCTGGAGATGAACCACTCAATTTTTTCCTTTTTGTTAGAGACCCACAGGATGGGAAAATATTGTTACCGAAAGTTACTTTGGGCATGAAATAAATTTATGATCGTTAATTACTAGTATCACAAACTTGACACTTTGTGCACTATACCTTTACGTCTTGCTTGCCCAGTAAAATCGTTCGTGCACTTTCTCTAGCGTTTTCGTTATACCGAGATGTCCTTCGGAAGTTCCATCATGCTCAATATTTCAGGCATCCTTATTCTTGGTAACAATATCTGCGTCCAGAGAGCCATCTTCACTTTCCAGAACGGTTAAGAACACCTTCCTCTTCAGTAATCGAATCCCACTGGGCCCAATACGATTTTACTGATGAAGAACAGGGAGCTATTTCTTGTCAATTTGTTCTCCGTCCTGCTATTTTCCATTTCTAAACATGTTTCAATCTGCGACCTCTTTCTCATCTTACTGAAGTTCTCTGGGTTGCCATTGGTCATTACTGACAGTGACCCTTAAGGTAGGAGACACCTTCTCTTCCGCGTGCCAACAAAGTTTGCAGTTTTCAGGGCATGGTCTTCTGGAGAGAGCATCGGCATTCCGGTGACTACTTCCGCTCCGATGTTTAGTCTAAATGTGAATTATTGCAATCTTTCAATCCATCTGGCGACTTGACCTTCCGGATTCTTGAAGATCAGCAGCCATTTCAAAGCAGCATGATCCGTTCTCAAAAGAAATTCTCTACCGTAGAGATATTTGTAGAAGTGCTCAACGGATTTCACCACTGCAAGTAATTCTCTCCGGGTTACACAATAATTGCGTTCTGGCTGTGATAGCACTTTACTATAATAATCGATGACTAATCACTATAATATATATATATATATATATATATATATATATATATATATATATATATATATATATATATATATATATATATATATATATTACTATAATCGATCACTCGTCCATCTTGTATCGGCGATAATATCCCTCCAACGCCAACGTTAGTTGCGTCAGTATCAAGTACATAATTCCCTTGAGGTAGTGGATAGCTCAATATAGGGGCACTCGGCATGGCGCTTTTAAGTTTTTCGAAAGCGCGCTGGCAATCTTGATCCCATTGAAACGAACGCTTTTTTTCGGTCAACTGAGTCAGCGGTTTCGCGATGTTAGCAAATATCAAAACAAACCAGCGATAATAGCTACATAGACCCAGGAAACTTCTCAATTAATGTTTATCCTTTGGGACTGGCCATTCCTTTGCAGCTTTAACCTTCTCCGAACAGGTTATACTCCCATGCTAGATACTACATGTCCAAGGTAATTCACCTGCTTGCGAAATAAATAACATTTCTTTGGCTGAATTTCAAGTTCGCTCCTTCCAAACTCTTGAACACCTGTTCCAGGTTCTTGATGTGGTCCTCGAAAAATTTTCCGACAATAATTATATCGTCGAGGTAGACAAGACATGTCTCCCACGACAGACCTCTCAGCACGGTTTTCATCAATATTTCGAATGTAGCTGAAGCATTACACAGCCCGAAAGGCATTATTGTAAACTGCCACAAACCTAATCCGATGGTAAATGCAGTGTTTTCTCGATCTCTGAGATCTAATTCTACTTGCCAGTATCCGCTTTTCTAGGTCAAGTGTCGAGAGAAGATCTTGGCCCCAGAGAGCGTGTTCAACATGTCGTCAATACGGGACAATGGATAGCTATCCTTCTTCGGTATATTGTTGAGCTGTCGGAAATCGACACAACTGAGTCGACCCGTCTTTTTTCTTTACCAGTACGACGGGAGAAGTCCACGGACTACTTGATGGTTCGATTACGCCACCCTTCTTCATGTCTTCATAATCTCATCTGCTTCTTTTTTCTAGACAGAGGTAATCTTCTAACAGCTTGGCGAATCGGTGTGGCGTTTCCGGTGTCTATTCTGTGACGAACTATATCAATCTTTCCTCTTCACCATCACTACATTCAAAGACATGCTGGTATCACCGTATTAGGTCTTCAGCCTTATGGCATTCTTCCCAAGATAAGCCTCTGTAACCAGATGCTGCAGTCGTTCAGGAATTCCTTTAGGTGGTGGTTCGCTACGGTTAACATTTTGCAAAACCGAGAATACCGTAGAACAATAATCAATTACTGTTCATTTCTTATCTTAACAGGATAGTAGTTAATGTTCATTATTCTGACAGGTATTGTTCTATTCACTCTGACCAGTTCTTTGGCTACTAGAATTCCTCGACCAATGTCTCCTTCGTGACTTCTGGGTTCCCGGATAGCAATCTCTCCAGCTGGAACGTCACCCTCATGGCTCGCTTCTATAAACATCTGGCTAATCTCCGCGAAGATTACGTCGTCAGTCGTTATCACATTCACGGCAATGTTACGCGAATGTAGAACCACTACACTTCGATGAGTCTCAGCACACCGTGTTGTAAATCCAGCTGACACCCATAAGTCATGATATCCATTCCTAAAATTGCTTCTTCTATGTCAGTGACCAGCAGACGATGATTGAAAGCAACAGTTCAAATGGCAAGGAGGGCATTCATCTCTCCAACGACATTCGCCGAGTCCCCAGTGGCTGTTCGAAGCTTCCTTTTTGGACGGCATAAGATGAGGCGACATGGCAAAATCATCGTGCATTCTGCATCATGGAGCGCTTCAATAAAGCACCGGATGGCTGTTCGTTGCAAGGAACTTTCTGAGGCATCAAGGTCCGAAAGGCGCATCAAACGAGAATTATCAGCTTCCAGCTCTTGAAGACTCTCTTCGGGCTTCTGAACACGATTCCTTAGCTGGGTAAAATACATGTCTTCTAGGTGTGCTTGCCCGTACCGCGTTTCGAGTCTCTTGACAATTTGCTCGAAGTTTGACTGTTTATCGGTCGGTATTGTCTCTAGAATATCAACGGCGTTACCACGCAAAGCCAAGATCAGGGCCATAACACAATCTGTCGTGGACCAGCCATTTACCGCTACAGCAGCCTTGAATTGTTTCAAATAGTTTGACTATAAAGAACTGTCATCAAAGGTAGGTGGTTTTTCGTGCCTTTCCCAGTGGTTCCCGTACGGTGACCACTCGTGCCATTTCCAGTGGTTCCTGTACGGTGTTTATATCTGATTTTTCTGTTCGGGGAGTACAAACCTTCAACTTCTCTTTTAACAGATTTAGTAAATTTTCCTCATTCTTCAAAATTTTCTCATCCATTTCTTTTCGAACTAATTTATTATTCTGGGTTATCTTTTGGTAAGGCTTTTCTGAAACTCATCTTGATTAAAGTTTTAATTCACCACTTGTTATACCCCATACCTGACACCAATTGTTACGTTTCTATGTGGTGAATTAAAACTCGGATATTATTTAACAAACACGTTTATTTCGTTTCCTAACACGATCACTGAAAACACTTGATTTACATACAGATAGTCTTTACTTGATAATTTCTTTATACGGAACACATCTCTTGATTATTTATTTACACTACACTTCTCTTGATTATTTATTTACACTACATTTTCTTGATTATTTATTTACACTACACTTCTTTCGTACTGTCGCACAGTCCTAAGCACTGACCACTGTCCGGTGCACACCACTGTCAAATGCACTGACCACAGTCCACTGCATTGATCACAGTTCACGGCGCTGGTCACGTTCACGTTACTGAGCACAATCACTGCACTGCTATTCACCGCGATGCACACACTTCACAGCTCAGCTTCCACTTCAGACTGACTCGCGGTCGGCGCGTATGTATACGCGGCGGGTGCCGTCTAGAATTTACTTGCGATAAACATTGCGAACACTCCGGTACCATCTAGTTCGAGGGCCGCCGGCAGATGTCGCAATCCGCGCATAGCCCGGGACCATCTAGTTTGGGGGCCGCCGGCAGATGTCGCCATTCTCTCATACCATGTAGTTCGGGGTGGCGCCGGCAGATGATGCAATATTTGTTACAGTATTATCACGTTGAATAATTCTAAGTCGTGGAAATGGAGGTATCTGTTGTGATATTACCGAAGGTTCCAGGAAAAGAAAAACATTACGAAACGTGAGGCGTCCAAAACTTTAAGGTAGGGAAGTATGACATAATTTTTCTTTAAAAACATGTAAAAACTAATTGTTTATTGATGAAAGGAGAAAATATGAGGGCGCTCTTTTTTCACCAAACGTGTCAATTAATTATCTAAAAGTTTAGTATTAGATGGAAGGATATTCTCGCGTTAATAATAAATAAATTACTTTTTTATAATAAAATTTTGCAAAATGGTTTTGTGTCAAAGATGCCCAAAAATTCATAACCGACTACAATAATTTCAATATTTATTATTGCAGGTACGCAGGCAAAAATCTCAAATCAATTACAAACAGACCGTGCAAACACGATACGAAATCTATGGCTTGTTCGCAGATAACAAAGTGCGATATAACGAGATTAAGAACATGGTTTTACAGAACGCCAAATAAAGTTGATCAAGATCCACCTGGTCGTGGGGGAACCTCGTAGAAAGCGGCCTAGGATAGCAACGCCAGAGGAAAAAGAAGCCAAAAACTATTTCTATTTTGTATTTGTTGCCGTCTGCTCGATGAAAAGGTCCAGTATGTCAAAAAATGTTTGCGGAAGTTTCCGGAATTTAAAGGACGAGAATGAACAATATTTTCAATACTCTTCATGAAGGTGAAACACCGAAGGAAAAGAGGGGAGGCGACAGAATATCAAGTAAGTTTGCTGAGAAGAAAGTTAGTGTGTAAAAATGCATTGACAAACTTAAAGGTACCGAAAGCCACTATAATAGGTTGAAATCAAAACGCATTTATTTAGCAACCAAACTTAACATTTCCAAACACTAGAAAATGTGCAATGCGAGCGGTGAAAACAGCAGTATGAGAGTATCATTTTCAATGTTTAGGAGAGTATTCGTAAGTGATTTTAACATTGGCTTTTGTTCTCCTGTTGTGCCATGCACAAGGTTAAGAAATGAGATTCAATATGAAACGGATTTTAAGCGGAAGGGTTATTTAATGAAGCAAAAGAGAGTGCATAAGCTCCGCGCAAAAGCATTTTATGAGTTATCCAAACAAATTCCTGAAGATTCTATTACTTTGTGATTTGACCTTATGCAAGTACAACCACTCCCGAAAACACCGATTCAAGAAGCTTTTTACAGTCGTCAGATTAGTTTTCATGCTCTCTGCTGTGTCGGTATGGGATCGCAGCATCCTATATTTTATACTTGGACCGAAGACCAAACTGGCCGTGGAGCAACAGAAGTAGCATCCGCTTTGCTTAATCATTTATTTATTTATGTTACGTAAAAAAACCAGTTAAACTGCGTATGACGTGCTATGGAGAGAAGTGAATTGTGTGCACATTTTCAAAATTCTGTGATCCCTACATTAACTCATATACTATTTGAATTTAAAAAAAGCTCCCATGTAATAAAACCTACTTTCCAGGATAAATTCCTTTGGAATAATACTTCCTGCCGCGACTACATGGAAACGAGAATTTGAATAACTGTATTTCCCACTGAATTCTAGAAGACGTGCACAGATAATGAAGTTACATTTATGTCCAGACGCAAAACAACGGGCCATCTCAGCATTTGCTCAATGGATCAGGGAAACTGGACAAAAAACCTGATCGAAATGGGGGTCATTGACCCAGAAGCTGCGATACAATATTTGTTACATATTGTTTAAAATTGTACAGTCCAATGGTAAATAATACATTCAATACCACTGTTAAAATTAATGTTACTTCCAATTATGTTGTCCAATGATGAGGCGACAACTTTAAGAAAAGAAAATATAGCTGTTTCCGTTGATTTTGATTTTCTAAATCCATGTTGGCAATCTGAAAGCGCGTCATATTTACTGAGAAAGGTTTCCATTCGTACGTAAAAAAGTCTCTCTAATATTTTTGAAAAAACTAATAGAAGAGAAATGGGCCGAGAATTTTGAATTTCATTTTTGTTGCCTTTTTTGATGAGCGGCTTAATTTTTTGTTTTGAAAATATCTGGAAACGTTCCGGTGGATAAGGATGCATTAAATATGCGAGTTAACGGATGTATAATGGTATACGCACAGGTCTTTAACAAAGAATCCGGGAGTTCATCTAAACCGGACGAATATTTATTTTTTAGTTTACCGATTATTTTGAGAATTTCATAGGAAGAAGTTTCGGAAACGAACACCGTGTCTAAAATTTTGGGTGAACTGTCTGTTATTGAATTTTGTGGCTGAAGACCCTTCGTGAGATCGGCCGCAATTCTCGAAAAGTATTGGTTAAAGAGACTAGCCACTGTTCACATTTACATCGTTATATTTTAAAACAACATTCTCTACAAGGTTTCTAGTTGATTTGGTCGTATTATTTATTCTATTCCACATTGCTTTTGTTTTGTTATTTGAGTTCAAAATATCCTGATCGTGTTTCATGATTTTAGCCTGCCTTGTGACTTTTCTTAACAATGATTTGTATTTTTTAAAGTAGATAAGGAAATCTTGTGATATGTTATGACGTTTAGAAATAAAAGAAAGAATTCGCTTGTTTTTACAAGATGTCCTAATCACTTGTGTTATCCAAGAATTGCTTTTCCGTGAAATATTTAATTTCCTTTTTTGAAGAGGAAAGCAAGTGTTAAAATGAAATGAAAGAGTTGGAAAAAAGAATTGTATTTGTCGTTTGTATCAACAGTATTATAAACCGCTTCCCATGACTCCTGCATCAAGTAATCAATGAATAATTTTATTTTACTTTTTGTAAACAATCTAGTCATACGTGTATTATTTATTGTGTCAGTGATCGCATTTTTTATAATGGTAAGAATTTGTGCATCGTGGTCACTGTATCCTAAATCTTTTGTTTCAACTTCATATCGAGTAGTATTGTTAATTATAATTTGATCAATTGCCTTCATCGAATTTTGTGTGATCCGTGTACGTACATTTATTGTAATGTCTAAATTGAAGGAATACATTAAATTGAGAAACTTTTCTTTCTCGCAAGATTCGAACAGAAAATCAATGTTAAAATTTCCGCATACAACAATGGATTCAAAAGAGCGATTGCTGACTTTGTTAAGTGTTATCTCCAGTTTTTCTAAGAACAAAATATAATCTGCAGCTCTTTGTTGGAGGTCTGTAGATGCAAAGTATTATCACTTTTAGCGAAGTAAGATGTACCGCCGTCGTCACGTAAAATTTTCAACAGGAATACATATTTAATTCCGCCAAGGAGATAGAATCAATATTATTTCTAACGTAAATACAAGAACCCCCATACGTAGGACCTTTATGCGATTCTCTCTCTCTCTCTCTCTCTCTCTC